>JAKUCV010003905.1:0-61902 GCA_028386065.3 Turnera subulata | reverse complement strand
TAGTGTGCATACTGATCGTCTTTCCATTGTCGTGAGCACTTCGGACTCACCCCTCACCTGCGGGCTTTCATCCCGTAGGATGAGTTGTCCTTTGGTACAGGTTGATGCATTCCAGACAGGCTGCAGCGTTATCCCTTGGACGGGCTTGGATCCATAGTTTGCATTTATGCATACAGTGTTTATGTGAGTTTAAAGTCTTTCGCTGTGCACTATTTTGTTATTGTTAGGCCATTGGGCCAGTTATGATATTTTGTTGTCGGGCCGAGGGGCCAAATATATGGGTTTTATATTTTGGGCTGTTGAGCCTGTTTTCTAATATTTGCACTGTATGCTAGGTTATTTGGGTCGGGTTGTCACAGTTCCGGCTCGTGTTTACTGTGTACGGTAAATATGGGTCGGGGCGTTTCATATAAAGTCTGTAACTTTTAAAAATACTAAATATAAAGTTACTATTAAGTAACAAAAAAATGTTAAGGAAATGTCACAATGCATATTTTATATTATTTTAAAATAAATATTTTTTATTTTGTGAAATTTTTTATTAAATGTAAAATAAAAAATATATATAAATTGTAAAACTTAAATGGTTTGATGTATATTATGTTTTATTATTTTAAAATAAATATTTTTTATTTTGTGAATTATTTTATTAAATATAAAATAAAAAATATATATTATGTTTTATTATTTTAGAAATAGGCTAATTTTATTATTCAAATTATTTGTATAATTAAAAATAATAAAATTATATTTTGGGTTCGGGTTATTTAGGTGGGCGGAACCGGTCGGGTGGATCTTGATTTGGTTTTAGGTTTTTACTGACATGTGGAACCCAAAAATCTGATGTGGCACCGAAAAATGTGCCACGTCAGCAATTTTCGCCGGATTCTGGCCGAACGAACCAAATGGGTCGAACGGAGGGATGAAAAGAGACCAAAAACCTACACGAGGATGAAATCCAACTTTGAGGCCTTACACAGGGACGAGAAAACGCTTTAATCCTATTTTTTATTTTTTACCTAGCTCACAAAGACTCGAACTGGAGGCCTGCTTAAGCGGCACAAAAAGTCACTTACCATTTGGATCATTCCTACACTCAACTTATAATATTTTTAAAACAAATTACAATGAAAATTAAATGAAATATATATATATAAATATATATATATATTCTTTTTTTCACTATTCCTAATTTATCATATGATTTTAATAAACCTGATAGATGATAATATCAAAAATTATATTGAATAATTATTTTCAAATTTTTCAATGAAGTAATGAAAAAAATTACAATCTCAGCTTAAAAAAAACAAGAAGACCTATATGCTAAAAAAAACTCATTTTGATACTTTGGCATAATATTCTCTAAGAAGGATGATCTTGTAAATTACAAATTGTAGAAAAGATAAAGCCTTTAAAAACAAAAGTCTAGCATAACGTTAAATAGAAAGAAAAAAAGAAGGATAATCATTAGTAATAAAGATTTACATTATCAATAGTGGTAAGCTGACAGTTTTACTTGGGTTTCGTGATTGCAATGACAATAGATTAAAAACTAAAATAGAGTTGGGCATTTTGGGTATTTCGGAGAGAAGGGGAGTGCATTTAACAATTGTTGGAGCGCGGATATCGCCTCCCTATGTATCTAGCTTGCATTTGCACATTATTATTTAACAAATACGCTAGACCTATCACACAATACAAAATTATATAGAGTTGGTATACATCTCGTCAACGGGAAACAAATTATTGGAACTAAGTCACACAATACAAAATTATTGAAATTGTAACTAGCAATATGAAGAATCACGTGATGCCTTTACGAATCATTTCAAGGATTTATAGTTTCTCTAGTTCCAATTTTATCTGACCAGGACACTCCCGCATATTCACGTGGTTAAAAAACTCAAATGATAAGAATATATTATATTTAATATTCTTAAATTTTAAATATAAATTTTAAAAGTTTTACGTTATATTCTAATAAATAATAATATAAATAAATTTATAATATAAATAATGTAAAAATTAATTATTTTTAGTCGTTATATTCACAATAAAAGCACCTGTATCAATATAATATTTTTTTGCTTAGCTTCACAGATGAGTAGTAATATTGCATCTTACTATAATTATATCTCCATTTACAAACTCAAATAAATACCTGGGTATATTTTCAGTAGGACTAATAATATTTTTTATCCCTCTATTAAAATACGCATTAATATATATATATAATACTAAATTTATACAAAGTAGCTAGACTATCTATAAACCTATTTATTAGGTTCAAAAACCGAAATCCATAATAAATCTATACAACCTATTTGGTCGTTACATTGACTTTATATAATGAAATTCCAAATGTACTTATTAATTTTATAAATTATACAATGGAATTCCAAATGTACTTATTAATTTTATAAATTATACAATGGAATTCCAAATGTACTTATTAATTTTATAAACCTAATTATCAATATGTATATTTATTTATTATGTTCAGAAATCGAAACTAACTATAAATGTACATATTAAATTTATATTATATATCTACACTATTTACGAAACCTACTTATTAGGTTCAAAAATCAAAATCAACAATAAATATATACAACCCAATGCATAAGATTTGATCCTTCTATTATAAATAAATCCTTATATTGTGTATATACAATAGAATCCCAGAATCTAATTATTAATTTTATAAATCATTGTAAATAGTTTAGATATACTGTATAAATTTAATATATATATTCTAGTTTCAATTCATAACCTAATAAATAAAGAATACAAATAGATAAGTACGTTTACAAATTTACTAAGTAGTTTTGGAATGCCATTACATAAAGAGAATTTAATACTTTGCTATTTCAACATGTGGCGTCATACGGTGGTGACAAATGACATTGAATATGGAGCGTGATTATAAAGAAGTGGAGTGCTAATATCACCTCCCGGCAATAAAATTACCCAAAATTGACAACGACATTTTTTTTTTAATTTTAAAACCCGCTTACCATAATCATCAGTAAGTAATCTGCATTGAATTGCATTATTAATGGCCAAAACAAATACCGATATAAAAGAACCTATACCCAGACTTCCATACAAACCTTTCCTATTCTATTGTAAACTCTCCTTACCAAATTGACTATTTTTCCAATTTTATAAATCACTTACCATAATCATCACTAATTGATATGCATTGAATTGCATTATTAATGGCAAAAAAAAAAAATCAGTATAAAATATCGCAATCAAAGGGTTGGTTTTATGGAGTTAAAGATAAAATGGAAAAAAATTCATTTAATGCTCATAAAATATTCCAAAGTGACAATACTTGTGGGACAAACCTGAAGTCTTTAAACGCCAATAAAAAAGGGATAGAAGGGAGTACGGTATAAAAGAACCTATGCCAAGACTTCCAAACACAAACCTTTCCTATTCTACTTGCCCTCCCTATCTACTATCCTCCTCAACCCATAAATAAGCTAGCAGGTGAAAAGTGTGTGAATCTCATGATGATTAAGAAATTACTTAAGGCTAATTAAGCATGTTTAGTAACTTATTACCTATACTAAATTAGCACATGGATTGTGTCATTATAAAATTTATTTAAGTATATTTAATTATACTAATGACTAGTTCATTATATTATATGTTAAACAAGCTAATTAGGTTTTGATTATGACAAACCTATGTGTAGCATGTGCTGTGAACCAAAAATTGCAGCTCACATGATGTATGCCAATTCGTGGTCAAACATCCCAATCAGCCTTGGAAGATGAGTGAGTGGAATTGGGTTTGGTGTTAATGGAGCATGAAGTGTCGCTTTCTTGTGCAAACTCCCATGCCACTCATGCTTTGTTTAATCCCTAATGACATTGGTAAAAAAACCTAGTACCTACCATTTTTGGGGATTGATTTTGTGATAAAAGCAAGCTTAAGCAAATCAAAAGGCAGCTGAACTGAAACCTCCTAGAACCAACCTAGGACTATGCTAAATAATGTCATCAATAGTCAAAAAGCTGTAGTCTGGTGTGTCTCTTGCCAAAACATGAAAGGGACAACAGGGAAGAAGACCTTTGACACTCTGGCGCCTCTGACAACAAAACGGGCTGGAATGAAACGGACATGTAACAGATTTTTTGAATTGAAATCATCCCTCCTGCCTCTATATAATGTGATGTTGACTCAAGGAGAGCTTCAGAGCTGCTAAAATAGAGATTCTGAATTTAAGCAAAGATAATGCACTTGCAGTTCTCAAGTTAAGCAAAAAGAGAGAGATAAATACTTTTCTTAGTTCATTCATTATGAGACAATATTTGAAGAAAAAAATTATTGTATTGAGTAATAGCTTTTATATAAAAGGATTTTGTGTAAGGCAAAGCTAGGGAAAGCTTTGTGGTGAGCGTGTGAGGTTTGAGTTGAGCCTAAGGGAAAAACTTGTATTATAGATTAGTGGTTGAACCTGTGAAAAACCACAATAAAGAGTGAGTTAGAAATATCAAGGAGGGATCCTTGAGTAGTGGAGGTAGTCCTGTGTGGCGAATCACTATAAATCCTGTGTCATATTTTCTCTAATCTTTTTCTCTTAGTATTTTAATTAGTGTGTTCATTAGTAGTTATAAACACAATTTCAGAGAGAAAAATAGTTTGGCATTTTTTTTTGATACTAATCGTGTGATTTTATTAAGAAACAGTAATATGTACAAGTATGATAGTCTGCAACACCAGGCTAAGCAAAGCTAGCAGCTACACCGAGTAAAGCAAATGACAACACGCTGGCCAGGGTCCCAGTCTTTAAAGGTAGTTGCCGACGCAAAAACCGCTCCAATGCCATAAGGGAAGCGGGGGTACTTGAGTTTCATCCACCAAAACGCACGAGCAAGAACCAAATCAAAGAGGAGGTCTGATTGTATTGGTCGTTGGGAGAAAACCAATGCATTACGTGATAGCCAAAGTGTCCAGAAACATGCAAACCCAAGGATAATCCATGCAGGTTGGGAACTAGCAGAACCAGCCAAAGTTGGACATTGCATAAGCAAAGCAGCAACAGAGTTCGGGGCAATCCAAGTAATCCCCCACCAGCGACACAGCCTAGTCCACAGAGCATGTGAGATGGGGCACAGTAAAAAAAGATGAGAAGTGTCTTCAATAACCTCATGGCAAAAGGGGCAAAGAGAATTGGCAGGTTGTAGGATGCCCCTACGTAACAAAGCTTCTCTCGTAGCAATGCCCCCATGAAGGATACGCCAGAAGAAGCACTCAATATGGGGTGGGGAAAGGGACAACCAGGGCTGAGGAACCGGAGCACGAACAAGGGTAGAGGCACATAGGGAAACATAAGCACTGTGGGGAGAAAACTGGCACCGTTAATCCCAAATCCACATCCAAGCATCAGCTGAAGCGTCCCGAGTTGGCAGTAGAGCTTGCATTGTTGTTCTGAACTCACTGCATACATCCCATTCCCAAGTGTAAAGAGGACGAATCCAAGCATGCGTGTTCTGCGGTAAGAGGTATCCATAATGCCGAACATCCCACAATGAGGCATATTGGAATGTCGACGCCCGATACAAATGATTGTGAGCCTCATTTAAACACCCCATGGAAGACCATACGTCATGCCAAAATTGTACCTTGCGACCATCCCCAATAGACAAAGCAATTCCAGCCTGTAAGGGTATCCCACTAAGCCCTGAATAAGTACCACTATGTATGACATTCCTCCATGTAGGAGAGACTTTGGCCATACAAAAACTGGGAGTGAATGTTGCCTCTTGAGAACCGCATTTCCCCCGGATAAGAACCTGGAAAAGCACCCCATCCGATGTATAATATCGCCAAAGCCAATTGAAAAGCATGCATTGGTTCTTCATTATCAAATCCTCCACACCCAATCCTCCATGCTCTCTTGGAGTTGCATTCTTAGGCCATGCCACTAGACAAAGTTTTTGTGTTTCATTAACTCCGACAAGCTTCTTGGCCACCAAGGTCGGTAACTTGAATATGGAAAGATAGTAAATGAGATGAGAGGAAAGGATCGATTGAAGCAACACCAGACGACCAGCAGATGAAAGGAATCTACCCTTCCATGAATGTAAACGAGTCTGGAATTTACGAAGAACCGGTTCCCAACTCTGCTAAAGTTTCATATTTGCCCCCAAAGGTAAACCAAGATAAGTAAAAGGAAGCTTCTCCGGCTTGCATAACAACCTAGCTGCCATCATATTTACCTCGGCCTCAAGCATACCGATACCAACAAGCCCACTTTTATGGAAGTTAATGCTCAGGCCCGAGAGAAGTTCAAAACACCGCAACACTCTTTTTAAATTTAGCAAGGAAGTAGTATCCGCCGGAGAGAATAATAGAGTGTCATCTGCATATTGCAACAAAGAGATAGACACCCCATGCACCTCAACCGAAGAACATAATCCATTAGAAACAGCCGTAGTAAAAAACAGTTTGGCATTTGAGACGCCAAATTAATTTTTAATCAGCAAGGCTAATTGAGTCCCCCCTCTCTTAGCCACTTTTGGGCCAACAAAGTGGACCCTCTACATATAATTACTTTTTAGGTTTTGTTATTTTTTTGAAAAAATTCTTTGTCTCAACATTTTTAATCTTCCGGGATTAAGCGCAACAAATTTGGCAATGTAATCATCCAAAATTCCCGTATTATTTAATAAAAGACAAGAACAATTTAGGATGCAGAAAGTTAAATTTCAAAAATAGTTTCTCTTCAAAGAATTAACTAATCATTTATATATATATATATATATATATATATATATATATACACATCCTAAAATTAATTGAAGTGATGACACATGTCAATTTAAGAAATTGTGTTAAAGACATGTGGTCTCATTTTTTATTATCTTTATGATTGAGTTCTATGTTTTTCAGTTTTAGAATGTAAGATCTTTAATATTTTCATTCAAATTATCTGCTAAATTATCTCTTTTTTTTGGTTACATTCAGAAACATCTTCTCTGTTACTATCGTAGTTTCTTTATGATTCAAAATATCTTTTTTCTTTGAAACTTGTGATATTGCGATTTTACTTTTCACTCAAATTATCTTTTTAAAATTTCTATTTAGAAAATTAGTGATAAGATTTATTATATTCACTTTATTTGAATGGATTTTCTTTCTTATAAATACAATTTTGCTCCAATTCAGTCTCTTAAAATCTATATTTGATTTGTATGTTTTCATACTACTTGCATAAGTGCGTGCCACTGCTACATTTCCACATTCATTTCTTTACTATGTTTTTTGTTTCACTAATAAATTATTTTTATTTGTACATGAATGTTATTCATTCTCTCTTAGTTAGATATAGTTGTTGTTTAGTTCAAGTTTCCTTTGATTTGATTGTGTTCATTAACCTTTCAAAGTAGGTTTTACTATTTCCTTGATTTTTTAAAAAAATTATTTCCATTGCATTTTTAACAATAGTTTATTGAATCTCCTCTTCAAATCTATGCAGGAAAATAAATATTAATATATTGAATAAACTTATTGGCTTCCGTGTGATACATGGGGTATTGTACTACTTATGTAATATATCATATATATAATAGCAGAGCCCTCTCTCAAGGTGTTTTATTATTTCAACATGTGGCATCATATGGTGGTGACAAGTGGCATTGAAAACTAGCCAATTTTAAATTAAAGAAAAAAATTAAAGAGTTAATCCCAGATAAGCCATTTAAATTGAAAATGGTAGGAGGGAATTACCATAAATAATTTATTAGTGAAACAAAAAACATAGTAAAGAAAAAATTGTGGAAATGTAGCAGTGGGACGCACTTGTGCACTGGCTATAGAATTACCCCCTAATTGACCACATTTTTTTTAATATTAAAAACCACTTCCCATATTCATCAGTAATTAATATGTATTGAATTTTAATATTAATGGCCAAAACAAGTAAAAGAACCTATACCCAGATTTCCATACACAAATATTTTCTATTCTATTAGAAACTTCTCTTACCAAATTACCAATTTTAATCACTGCTTACTATAATCATCACTAATTAATATGCATTGAATTGTATTATTAATGGCATAAAAAAAAATACCGGGTATAAAAGAACCTATATGCAGACTTCTGTATAAATCTTTCATATTGTTTAGAAACTCTCCTTACTAAATTGACTTATTATCCATATCTAATATTCTCCTCAATCCAGTAATAATTTAGCAGGTGAAAAATCAACCCTCTACTTATAATTATTGCCTGGGTTATGTTTTTTTTTTTAACAAATTTCTTTGTCTCAATATTTCTAATTTTCCGGATTTAAGCGCAACAGTTTTGACATTCTAATCATCCATCATACTCATATTATTTAGTTCGATACGGGAACAGTCTAGCAGCTTAAAAGTTAGATTTCAAAAATATTTTCTCTTCTGAAGATTAACTAATAATTAAGTAACATATCATATATTTTCCATAGTTTCATTTAATTTTTTTCATATTTTTTTAGTTGAAATATAGCGGATAAAATATCAATCCTCTTCAGATAATTATTGGTTGGGTTTTGTTTTTCTTTTAAAAAAATTATTTGTCTCAATATTTTTAATTTTCTGAATTTAAGAGCAAAAAATTTGGCATTGTAATCATGCAATATTTGTTGGCCCAAAAATGGCTGGGGTGGCGGCGGGCGGGGGTGATGGGGTGGTGAATTAACATTTTCTAATCAAAATCCAATTTGGTATCTCTAATGCCAAAGTATTTATGTTTTTGGGATTTGTGTTCAAGAGCCCTAATGAACAAACTAATTAACACACAAGGAGGAAGGGTTAGAGATAATTAGAAACATGATTTATAGTGGTTCGCCACGCATGACTACCTCCACTACTCAAGGATCCCCCCTGAGATTTCTAAACCTTCACTAACCTTGGTTTTTCACGGGTTCAACCAAAAACCCCTTAATACAACTTTTTCCCTTAGGCTCAACTCAAACCTAAACACTCACCACAAAGCTCACCCAAGCTTTGCTTTTACATAAACACTTAGAATAATACAGAAGCGATTACTAAGTATAAGTACTTTGTTTTTCTCAAAAGATTGCTTAGTATATGAACAAGGAATAAGTCTCTTGAGAACTGCAGGCTTTTGCTCTAATTCAAAATCTCAATATTGCAGTTTTAAGTCTCTCCTTGAATCAGTATCCCTTTTTATAGAGGCAAGATGGATGATGTCTATTCAAATTTGAATCCATTGCATGTCCCTTTGCATCCGGCTGTTTTGTCTTCTGAGGTGCCAGAGTGTCAATGTTCATCTTCCCAGTTGTCCCTTTCACGTTTTGGCACGAGACACACCAATCAGTAGTTTTTGTCATCGATGTCATTATTTAGCATAGTCCTAGGTTGGACCTAGGAAGTTTGAATCCACTTGACATTTGATTTGTTTAAGGTAGCTTTTATCATAGATTCAGAACCCAGAAATATTAGTTACTTGGTTCCTTGACCAATCCCTATAGGGATTAAATAAATATGAGTGGCATGGGAGCTTGTTGTTGAAGGCGACCCTTCATGCCCATTAGCACATATTTCAATTCCACTCACTTCTTCTTCCAAGGATGTTGATCACGGGTTAGGTATTTTTGTGAGGTGTAGTTCATGGTTAGACACAAAAGATGCTACACATAGTTTTGTCATAATCAAAACCTAGTTAGTTCATTAATCATATAATATAATGGATCAATCATTAGTATAATTAATTAGACTTAAAGACATATAATAACAACATGATCAATGTGACATATTAGTGCAAGCATTATGGTAATAAACATAATTAATTAACAATAAACATATTGTCAATCATCATATGATTCACATTCTCCCCCTTTTTTATAATGACAAACCTTAATTGAATGTGGAGATGTGAATGTAATGTGTTTTAAGCTCCCCCTCATATTTTTCCAATTTGTTCATCTTTCAAAGGATTAGAGCATAAAGAACTGAAAATATAAGACATATATTTAGAAAGCCACATTATATTAAAAATTTAAAAATGAGCATGCCGAAACACAATTCCACATGTTCCCCGCAATCTCTCCCCCTTTCGGCATCACAAAAAGCACAACAAGGATAGACATATTGCCACCGTAGACTCTACAACTAAACAACAACAAAAACAAAGATAAAAAAAACTAGAACCAAATAACAACAACAGATTGACAGATTGGCACTGAAGATGCCAAAATTAACAACAAAGTGCAAGAACCAAATAACAAGTACGTAACAAAAGTAAAAGCATGCATGAAACTAGGTGAGCATCAGATTCGGATGGCTGTGAATAGAAGTCATAAGCAGTTCAACAAATAACCAGACGATCTGGCATCAACAATGCCAAAAGCAAAACAAAACCGAGTATCCAGAATATCCAAAGTAAAGCATAAGCCGAAATTAAACATGATGCAATATGAGGTCAGAGATGTAAATGCATGATCCTAATTAGGCATGGGATCTAAAGAAAGATTACTCGGTGGATTCATCATCATCAGCATCCTTATTAGAGGATGAATCCGAGGCAGAGAACATACTAGCATTCAGATGAAAGTGGTTCACAAGCAAGTGCAAATGTGCCTTCTACATATCCATTAGCTTAGTAACCATCTTTTTTTATTTTCAGAATCTCTTCTCTTACATCTTTCACCTCTTTAGTTGATGCCTCAGCTCTTGCATCCTTGGATGAGCAGGGTTGTGTGATATAGAACATACGTTGCTTAATCTTCATGATACACATGTGGGAGAGAGTTAAGGTGCACATGACATTTTTGTATTGCAGCATGTGATGGACGCATAATCAACCGAATTATTTGCAAGCAAATATCCTAGCAGCCACATATCATAAGTCTTCAAAGTGGTTTTGGTTTTCATGTCAAGGAGTAAGTACTCGTGTTATGATGTACAATAGGAATCTGTGATTTGCTGACGTATCCTCACACTTGCAAGCCTTTCTAGCTTTACCAACCAGCAGTCGTCATTGCTAAAAAACAATAGGTGTATGTGGAACCGTTCTGTCTGATTTAGTGTTTTAGTACTTCACCTTTGTTGCTTTCGCTTTGAGCAATTTGAGCAGGTTCCTGAGCAATTTGGCATGGACGAAGACAAATTGTCCACGAATCAATGAACACTAATAGTATGACCATCATTATTAGCCTTTAGCATCATATTGGTGAGGAATTCTTGAATCAATCTCTTATATACAGGAGTACTAATGGTTTCCAAATTCACTAATTGTATGGAATTGTCCTCAACACTAATTCCAATAGAGATGAGTGAACAAGAACTTCAACCATACATCTTCTTTTATCAAAGAGACCAAGTAGAACCTTCAATGTTCTTTTGGGCTTGAAGTATGAAGGCTTTTGTGTTTTGGAGCTCTGATGGTTGAGTTGATAGAGAGAATTTTGGGCTGAGGATCAGTTGAGGGTTTCACCCGAAGTCTCACTCTCTTTCCTTATAGTGTTTTTGAATTATCATTCACTTTTCCCATTTTAATGATTTATTAATAAAAATATGGCAGTTACCTTGTATGAGTGGGATTAAAATGAGTAACTTCAGGTTAGTGGGAATAAGTAAGCAAGTGGGTTAAATGATATAACTAAAGGTTTTGAATTTGGGTAAGAGACGAGAGAGAAATTCGGTGGGTAATAAGGAGTCTCCTTGCATGGCTTCTTTTTCTGACAGGAACCCCATGTTTTCTTCCATTGTTTCTTTAGTTCAGCTTTTTCACTATTTCCCACACAACTTGTGCATCTGACATCATACACTCTTTCCTTAGCTCAAAATTTCCTTTTTAAAAAATCATAGATTAAGCTCTTTATCTCTTAGCATTTCTTCTTTCCCTTCAGCACAACTTTTCCTCACATATGCATTGAATCTTTTGCAGTATGTTTACTTCTCAACCGAATCAACATCCTCTTACTTCAATTAGATTCTTGCCTTTTAGAAACCATAAAACATGCCCAGTTTGCACCCTACGAATTTGTCATGCCATTCTTCACCTCTTTTTCCTTTCTCTTTAGGAATACTCGTTTGATGATCTTGTGAGCCATCTGTTTGACTTATTATCACAACCTATATGTAAAGCCTAGTGATGTGTGTGTAAGTGATGCTTTGGGCGACAAAAATAAAGGAAAAATATCACCTGGTGTATTAATCGATTTGAGGAGGATTGCACATGCCAAGCTCCAAACGAATCTTGTTGAACTGGTCCTCCATCAAGGGCTTTGTTCATATATCTGCCAATTGACTCTTGGTCTTGACAAAATCAAGCATTATATCCTTTTAAAGCATATGATTTCGGACAAAGTGATGCCTAATTTTAATGTGTTTAATTCTTGAATATTGAACTGGATTCTTAATGAGATTTGTGGCACTTGAACTAACACACATAATTAGCACATTATTATATACAAGACCATAATCAAGCAAAGTTTGTTTCATACTAGCCCATGAAACATGTGATTGTCCTAAGAATTGGCAAGTGCTATTGGTGCTTTTCGATCACGAATGTATGTAGTAAAGTCAGAATTAGAGTGACCAATTAATTCAAACACATCAGCTTTATGATACCAAAGTCCTAAATATGGAGTTCTTTTCAAATATTTGAAGACCTGTTTAATGGCATGCAAATAAGACTCCTTAGGACATGCTTGGAATCTAGCACATAGACAAATACTGAACATAATATCATGTCTAGTAGTAGTGAGGTAAAGAAGGCTTCCAATCATACCTTTGTAGGTCTTTATGTCCATATCTTTAACTTGTTCATCTTTGTCTAGTTTAGTTGATGTGCTCATTGGAGTTGGACCTAGTTTTGGCACCATCCATGCCAAATTGTTTGAATAACTCCTTGGTGTACTTTGCTTAGCTTATGAATATTTCATCACTTTGTTGCAGGAATTGGAATCCGAGAAATAATGTTATTTCTCCCATCATGCTCATCTCGAATTCACTGTGCATCAACTTTTCAAATTCTTTGCACAAAGAGTCGTTAGTAGGACCAAATAATATGTCATCCCCATAAATTTGCAAGATAATCAAGTCATCCTTATATTGCTTAACAAAGAGGGTAGAGTCAATCTTTCGTCTAGTAAAGCCTTGTTTGATTAAAAATGTACTTAACCTGTCATACCAAGCCCTTGGTGCTTGCTTCACGCCATATAGTGCCTTTTTCAACTTGAACACATGATCGGGATGTTCAAATTCTTCAAATTCGGGAGGTTGATCAACATAGACTTCCTCCACGATGAATCAATTTAGGAAGGCACTCTTCACATCCATTTGATAGAGCTTGAATCCCTTGTGAGAAGCAAATGCTAAAAGCATTCAAATTGACTAATTCTTTCCACCAATTCTCAAACATCACTTCTCTCAAATTGATTTAACTCATCTTTGAATAGCCATAATCATTTATAGCATCAACAACATTCTTTGGCCCTATGTGTGAGCGAAACGCCTGATGTGAATTGATGTTGCGGATTGATGAGCGAGTTGAAACTCCTCTTGATGGTTCCCTATGATTGCGTCTGTTGAAAGACCTTTTGGCATCGTCAATGCCAAAGGTGGTTGCTCTTTACTGGATGGAGGTTCTTGCTCAAGTGCATTTGTCTCATTAGATGGGCTTGATATTTCAGTCATGTTGTCTTCCTAATTTTCTGTTTCCTGTGTATCTGCACTTTGAGGTTGTGGATTTTGATTCTCTACTTCTATAACATCTTCAAGATTGTTAGTAGAAACAAATTCATCAAAAAAACATGCATAGATCCCTCTACCATCAATGACCATCAATTATATACACAATAAGCCTTACTTCTAGATGAATGCCTAAGGAATATACCCTCATCAGATTTTGCATCAAATTTACCAAGTGAATCAATTGTATTCAATATGAAGCAATTGGACCCGAAAACCTTAAAGTAACTAATGTTTGGTTTCCTATCATTCCAAATCTCATAGGGAGTCTTTTCTAGTGTAGAACTAATGGTTACTCTATTTAGGATGTAAGGAGCTGTGCTGACAACTTCTGCCCAGAGGTAAGAAGGAAGATTATGTTCATTTAACATAGTTCTTGCCATCTCATACCCTTTCTTATTCTATAGTTTTCTAACTAAAGATGCAAACTCATAAAGAACATGATCCTTTTGAGCTAGAGAGATTATCCGAAGTAAAGCATGAATAATCATTTATAACAATAAATGTACATTGCTTACCTCCTAGACTTGCCAACCTCATTGGCCCAAAGAGATCAAGATGTATAAGTTCCAATAGCCGGGATGTTGCTAGAGCATTTATAGGTTTGAAAGAGCTTTTGGATTGTTTGCCTAGTTGAGAAGCTCGTTATATCCTTTATTTTTCAAACTTCATTGATGGAAGTCCTCTTACAAGCTCCTTCTTTAGTAGGTTTGACATGAGTTCTATGTATGCATGTCCCGACCTTCTATGTCATAACTCAAGAGTTTCTGTGCTTAACGTTAAAACACTTGTTTGCAAGGTTAGTAACATAACCGATATTAATGGAACATAGATTTCTTATCCATTTTCCCGTGAAGATTATGTTGTTATTCTCAATGCTAGTTATCGAACATCCATTTGCTTCAAAGGTAACTTTGCAACCACAATCATAGAGTTGTCATATACTCAAGAGATTTACCTTACGAATTATCAACTAATAGCACATATTCAATTATAAGATCCTTACTCGCATTATCTATACCCAGAACTTTGCCTTTTGATTTGGCACCTAAGACGCCAGATCGTCGGCCTATTGAGTAGAGGGATATGAACATACATGGGTCTTGGTCATGTGTCTTGAGCATCCACCATCGAGTACCCATTGATCCACATATGCTTGGGTCCTTGGAGGTTAGTTTTGGTACCTTTAGGTACCAACATGAACTTAATTGGACAATGTTTCTTCCTAAATATGCATTTCTTTATACCATGTCCAATCCTACTACAGAAGTGACAAGTAATATGATTCTGATGTTTCTTACTAGACTCAATAAACATATTTCTATGTGATTTAGTTCTTATAGGATGATGGTGAAGATGGTTATGAGATTTCTTAAGCTCAAACGCATTGTGTGTAGCACCAAGACCTATCTTTTGTAAAGTGTGTCTTTGCTGTCCAAGAATCATATCAAGCCCTTTGCTTCCATATTCAAATTTTGTTAGGATATCATTCAGGTGTTCTACAAGCTTTGTTAGTTTACTGTTTTCTTCTAAAGTCTTATCATGTTGCTCTTTGTTAGCAAGCATTTTCTTCTCTAGTTCACTATGTGCGCTTGTCAGAGCTTCCTGTCTCGTTTTGGCTTCAACTATGCCAGAGCTACAGGCGATCAGTTCTTCTTCTAGTTTTTCACAGTTAGCTTGTCGATCTAACTTTTCTAACTCTAAAGCTTCTATTTTCCTTTTAAGTAGTATGTTTTGTTTTGCCATTTTCTTAAAACTCCTAAATAACTTATCATATGCATCATGTATATCATTAGAATCACATTCAGAGGAGTTAGAATCACTTACCTCACTATCGTCTCTTGCCATGAGGCATATATTGGAAAACTTCTTCTAGATCTGAATCACTTTCAGAGTCTAAGTCTTGAGTGAACTCATGAGCTACACATAAGAGACTCCATATTTTATGTGATGTGTTACATGAGCGAACACTTTTAAATTCAGTTTCACTGATGCCACAAAAAAGAGCATTTTTGGCTTGTGCATCTAGCCTTGCTTTCTTCATTTCTTCTTCACTCGATTATTTCATCTCTTTGGCTAGACGTGTGTAACGTGTACTCACAATTTGTCACATCTCTAAATCCTTTCCTTCAAGGAAAGTCTTCATGCGAAATTTTCAATGGTCAAAGTTTGACCCATTGAAGTATGGAGCACTGTTGATGTTGTTTTCCTCGAATGCCATGATTTTTTTCTCTTGGAGGTTAATCCAATCAACAGAGATCCTTGCTCCGACACCAATTATTGGCCCAAAATGGCTAAGGGGGAGGGGGGGGGGGGTGAATTACCCTTTTCTGATTAAAATCCGATTTGGTGCCTCTAATGCCAAAGTGTTTATGTGTTTGAGATTTGTGTTCAAGAGCTCTAATGAACAAACTAATTAACATACAAGGAGGAAGGGTTAGAGATAATTGGACACACGATTTGTAGTGGTTCGCCACGCAGGACTACCTTCACTACACAAGGATCCCCCCTTGAGATTTCTAAACCTTCACTAACCTTGGTTTCTCACATGTTCAACCAAAAACCCCTTAATACAAGTTTTTCTTTTAGGCTCAACTCAAACCTAAACACTCACCACAAAGCTGACCCAAGCTTTGCTTTTACATAAACACTCAGAATAATAGAGAAGCTATCACTAAGTACAAGTAGTTTGCTTTTCCCAAAAGATTGCATAGTATGTGAACAAGGAAAATGCTTCTCTATCTCTTTTTATTTCTCTTGAGAACTGTAGGCTTTTGCTCTAACTCAAAATCTCAGTATGACAGTTCTAAGTCTCTCATTGAATCAGCATCCCTTTTTATAGAAGCAAGGTGGATGATGTCTATGTTAGTAATATGCCCAAAAGCCAATCAATGGATGATCGTATATAGTCGTGTATATACATTAAGGTTATTCTAATAAATATGATTATGAGATAATCGCTTGCACATATTTATAACCGTAGAATATATATTTGATATATTCTTAAATGTCCCTAGTCGATTATTATTATGGATGGGTTATAATAATAAATTAAGACTAGCGTATGTTGAGAATTTATATGTGATATGAATTCTACATACGGGTACAAGTTGGAGAACTTGTGGACTGGACCGACCCATATAAGAACGCTACATGGAGCATTATATGTTTGTCAATAGCAATTCTTATATGTATTGTCTTTAGACCTGAGATCGTCAAGGTTCCCAACATGTGAGTCATATACTTTGATATTATTCCTAGTCATCCGTAACTGGGTGGACTTAAGGGTAATCATTGGGTATATGATAAGTGTGTAGTGGGTTTTGTATGATCCAGAGGGGATTCGTCCAACCCATATAACGGGTATATTATCGGATGGTTTCTTGATAGAGTTGAACTGTAAATGCACGGCCGTGCTCGGATTATGATATGGTGATATCATTGGTATCCGTTTTACACAGTTAACTCGAGGATCAAGAAACCGAGATTAAACACATACGAGACTGACATATTCCATGTCTCGGTTTAATCTTGATAATGGGACGAAGGGACGATGACATGTTTGCGAGGCATAAGAATCAGTACTGATTTTGTCGTTCGGGTAGCAATGATGTGTTGCTAGACGCCGCTCTTTGCTTATAATTGTAAAATGAGATTTTACAATTATTGCAGGACGTTACAAGTGCCTACAGGGTCACACACATACAGCCGTTGATTCGAGCAGGTGGTTGAACCGTGGTTGGACCATGGTTCGACCAAGGTGTGGTTGGACCGCGGTTGGACCGTGGTTGGACCAGGACCGTTTTTGGGCTGGTTTGGTTCAATTATTGTCAGAATAATTGACCAAACTTAGTGTTGTGATGAGTTGGTGTGTTGGTGCCCTAGTGGGAGACATAATCATGTTGCTTAATGGTCCACCTTGTTGGCCATTAACTCCACTACATTATGCATTTGATGGGGTTGAGTAATCTGATTACTCTAGCCTTCCTTCTCACTTGCTTGAGGTTTTTCAGAGCTTTGAGAGTGTCTTGAGGTCTCAAAATTTTCAGAGGCAATACACACACATATCTTCGTGAGAAAGAAGAAAGAAATCACCACAAACACAACTCCCGGAAATCTGTTGCTAGCACACCAGTTCGAGAGAGCTCGGGTTGAAATCGTGAGACGTTCTTCAACCGGTTACAACGGTTCGTGTGGATACCGTAGAGGGGCGAGGCTTACGTCTGGCTCTTGCTGATTCCGGCACTTCAGTTAGGTGGAAGATCCTAACCGTGTAAGGTACGGAAAATTGTTATTCGGTTTATACGCTTCACATGTGTTCCTATGTTGTTTCCGGAAATTTCGCTTCATGTTTTTCTTGTATATGAGTGTCATATAGCATACCGGAAACCTACAGTGGTAGCGGAGCCTTCTTGTGAAGCTCTAAACCGTATAAGTGATGCATATGTGATATGATCATCTTAGTATGTGTTGTTTTCATTTTGTGTATGTGATATGCTAAATGATTTTGAACATGTTGATGTTGTGTTTTGTCAAATGAGTTTTGAAAAACAAGCACTTGATTGATATGAGATATTGATCAAGATGTTAATGGCAGTAAGTCGAAGAGTTCGACTAAGAAAAATCGAGTGTCGGTTTGTGTATCGAACGATTGTCGTTCTAGTACATCTAGGCCATAACATCGATGTTGGTGTGACCAACATCGATGTTGGCATGAGTTTAGCTTAGGCCGAACCTTCATAACATCGATGTTGTGTGACAAACATCGATGTTCTGATGAAGTGTAGCCTAGGCCGAATCTTCACAACATCGATGTTGTGTGACCAACATCGATGTTCTCATGCAAACACTCAACAACATCGATGTTAAGAGTTACAACATCGATGTTATTTGAGCTCGGCCAAATTGGTTTGAAGTTCCAGAATTCAAATAACATCGATGTTCAAGTTCCAACATCGACGTTATTGAGTTCCAGAAGTTCAAACATCGATGTTTAAGGTCAACATCGATGTTATAATGCTACTGCCAAAAATCTTGAACTTTCAAGTACTCAAAACATCGATGTTTAAGTGTTCAACATCGATGTTCTTGAGCTACTACCAAATAGTTTGGAGTTCAAGTACTCAAACATCGATGTTTAAGTGTTAACATTGATGTTCTATGCACTCGGAAACCTCCAACATCGATGTTTGATGGTCAACATCGATGTTCTGAGGGCTCGGCAACCTCCAACATCGATGTTTGATGGTCAACATCGATGTTTTGAGGGTTCGGCAACCTCCAACATCGATGTTTGAGTGTCAACATCGATGTTTTGCAGATTCGCAAACTCCAAACATCGATGTTGAAGGGTTCAACATCGATGTTGTGGAACCTAGTAACTTCAACTGCGAATTCGGGGCAGAAGGAGGCCGAATTGGTGTCTGGCCTGAACAGTAAAGTTGTAGCCCTACTTCTTAGCTTTCCAGGGACACCAAATTTGCACAAATCCGAGCTTTACAGCTCTAGATATGGCCGAAATACTAATTACTGCCAAGTAGTTAGGAGAATCAGATTCTCAAAACATCGATGTTCAAGTTAGACATCGATGTTCACATGTATTTTTGGTTTCCAAACTTACATAACATCAATGTATGATTTGTTGATGATATGCATGTGATGTGTGAACATATGTTGATGAAATATTAAGTTCTTAGTTGCCTTCCATGATAAGCACTCATCATTGCTTAGATCAACACTAGGTAGGTTTTGCCAAAGCAAGGTGCCTATGTTTATCCTAGCAAGGTGCGAGTGGATAATTGTAATATCTCGACTGCTTATTGTGGGTTTGGACTTAACTAAGTCATTTTAATAGGATTAAGGACTTAGAGGCAAGGGTTGAGTAATGTCTATGAGATAGATATGGACAAAGTGTTGTTCACTCAACTATCCAAGAGTTACATGAGATGTAATTGACAAGAGTTGTCTACCTAAATAGCTATGATGTAAGTGATCAGCCAAAGCTGACTTATATTGTGGTGAAATATGGATCTTGGCCTACTTATGATTATTTTGATTCATAGTAGGAGTATCATTTAATAGAATTCCTTGTTAAATGATTTTGTATACATGACTATTATTTGTGTGAGTTGATCATTGTTGTAGAGTTACCATGGCACAAAAACACTAGCACATTATCATTGCGATTGGTCCTTGAGAAGGACAAGATGAATAGGAATAGTTTCCTAGAGTGGCATCACATTTTGAGGATAGCCCTCAAACAAGAAAAGAAATTGTATGTCTATGAATGGCCTGTTCCTAATGAACCGACGCCTAATGCTCTTAGGGCAGAATGGGATGCTTATAAGAAGCATGTTGATGATGCATTGGATGATTGCATGCCTTATGCTAATTACCATGGACTCTGAGCTTCAGAAGCAACATGAGAACAGGGGGGCATTCGATATGATCGAACACCTGAAAATGCTCTGTGTAGAGCAAGCAAGGCATGAGAGGTACGAGACCTCTAAGGCATTGCTACAATATAAGACGGCCGAGTTATCACCCGTGAGACCTCATGTGCTCAAGATGATTAGATACGTTGAGAGACTTGATTGGTTTCCTTTGCAAAGGAAAGGGTAAAGCAAAGTTTGATAAGAAGAAGAAATATACCAAATGGTTTGGTGCATTTACATCTTCTTGTTCTCATGTGCTGAATCCCATGGGTGGTGTTGCAAAGGTAGGAAATTGTTTCTGTTGCAACAAACCATGCCATTAGAAGCGCAACTGCCCTATTTAACTTGAAAAGGTAAAGAAGCAGAAGGGAAGTGAGACTTTCGCTTCAGGTATTTTGTTATAGAGGCTAATATCTCTACCTCTGCATCATGGGTACTAGATACCGGATGTGGTTCACACATTTGTGGAAATGTGAAGGAACTGAGAAAGAGTAGGAGATTGGCTAAGGGTGAGATAGCAAGAGTTGCTACACTAGTCGTAGGGACTCTCTATCTATCCTTACCTAGTGTTTTGGTTTCAGAACTATACAATTGTTATTATGTACCTACCATAAGCAGGAATTTGATTTCTGTGTCTTGTATGGACAAGAAAGGTTTTTCGTTGATAATAAAGAATAATTGTTGTTCTATTTATTTCAATGAAAATTTATTATGGTGGTGCATTTTAAACGATGGTTTGTATGTTCTAAACAAAGAAATGCCTGTCTATAACGTTAATACGAAGAAGGTTAGAATGGATGATTCTAGTGAAACCTATTTTTGGCATGGTCGTTTGGGCCATATAAACGAGACTCGTATTTCTAAACTCCATAAGGATGGAATTTTAGACTCATTTGATTTTGAATCATTTGAGACATGTGAGTCATGTTTATTAGGCAAAATGACGAAGGCTCCTTTTATCGGTAAAGGTGAAAGGGCTTTGGACTTGTTAGGCCTTATACATACTGATGTATGGGAACCTATGTCGACACAAGCTAGAGGTGGATTTCAATACTTGATTTCATTTACTGATGATTTCAGTAGATATGGCTATGTGTACCTTATGAGACACAAGTCAGAATCTTTTGAAAAGTTCAAAGATTTCAAGAATGAAGTACAAAGTCAACTCGGAAAGGTATTAAAATGCTTCGATCTGATCGAGGAGGTGAATACTTAGACCGAGAGTTTCTTGATCATCTAAAGGGTTGTGGTATAGTATCACAACTTACTCCACCGGGTACACCTCAATGGAATGGTGTATCCGATAGGAGGAACAGAACCTTGTTAGACATGGTTCGTTCTATGATGAGTTAAGCTAAACTTCCTTTTCCATTTTGAGGATATGCATTATTGAGTGCTACATTTACACTTAACCGTGTTCCATGTAATTCGGTTGAAAAGACACCATATGAGATATGGACTGGGAAGCGTCCCAATTTGTCTTTTATTAGGATTTAGGGTTGTGAGGCTTACGTGAGACGTGAAGCATCAGATAAACTAGGCCCTAAATTCGACAAGTGCCTTTTGTATGATACCTTAAAGAGCATTCTTTCTATAATCCCACAGAGCACAAAGTGTTTGTGGCTCGGACTGCTATTTTTCTAGAAAGATAGTTCATTTCTAGAAGAATCAGTGGGAGGAAATAGAACTCGAAGAAGTTCGAGATATAGAGGCTGAGATGGAACAAGGACAGGATCCGCAAGTTGTTGTGGATGAGAATCCTGTACCTGTAACACATGGACCACGTAGGTCGGATAGGATTCGGTATGAGCCTGAGAGATATGGATTTCTCATAACTCATACTGGAGATGTGATGCTCATAGGTGAGGATGAGCCCACTTCCTATCAGCTGGCCATTACGGGTCTGGACTCCAAGAAGTGGCTTGATGCCATGAATTCGGAAATGGAGTCCATGTATGAAAAACAAGGTATGGACCTTTGTTGATCCACCTGAAAGGGTAAAACCTATAGGGTGCAGATGGGTCTTTGTGAAAGACCGACATGGATGGTAATGTGATTACCTTTAAAGGGCAATTGGTTGCGAAAGGTTTCAAGCTAGTTCATGGTATTGACTATGATGAAACTTTCTCACCAGTCGCCATGGTTAAATCCATCCGGATTCTATTGCCTATAGCTGCATACCACGATTATATGAGATATGGCAAATGGATGTCAGAAACCATTTTCCTTAAACGGAAATCTTTTAGAGGATGTGTATATGACACAGCCTGAAGGTTTTGTCGATCCAAAGAATGCCAATATGGTATGCAAGTTGCAAAGGTCCATTTATGGACTTAAGCAAGCTTCAAGGAGTTGGAATCTTCGTTTTAATGAAATAATCAAAGAGTTTGGTTTCATTAAAAGTGAAGATGACTCATGTGTTTACACGAAGGTTAGTGGGAGCACTATTGTTTTCTTGTTACTTTATGTTGACGACATTCTACTCATTGGGAATGATATTCTGACACTACAGTCTGTAAAGACTTGGTTAGGAAGAATTTCTCAATGAAAGACTTAGGAGGAGCTGCCTAAGTGTTAGGTATAAAGATCTATAGAGATAGATCCAAAAGGCTTCACGGGCTAAGTCAGAGTACATATGTTAACAAGGTGATAAATAGGTTTAGCATGCAAGATTCCAAGAAGGGTTTCTTGCCCATGTCATATGGCATATCTCTCTCAAAGAATCAATTTCCTAGTACGACTAAGGAGAGAGAGCGGATGAGTAAGATCCCTTATGCTTCTGCAATAGGATCTGTCAGGTATGCCATGCTATGTACTAGACCGGTTGTCGCTTATGCTTTGAGTGTCACAAGCAGATGCCAATCTGATCCCAGTGAAAGTCACTGGACAGCAGTTAAGAATATCCTTAAGTACTTGAGAAGCACTAAGGATGCATTCCCGGTTTACGGAACCGTTGATGGGCTTGTTGTAAAGTGTTACAAGGATGCTAGCTTCCAAACTGATAGGGGTGTTTTTAGATCGCAATCAGGTTATGTGTTTCTTTCTTGGAGGTGGCGCTGTTTGCTGGAAGAGTTCCAAGCAAGAAACAGTTGCCGACTCTACGACTGAGGCTATACAAAGTTCCACTGAGAACTATGTATCACATCTTTTGACTGAGCCTCTCACACAGCGGAAGTATGATGGTCATGCTACATCCATTTGTATTAGATACATGGATGATTGGTTTTAGTGCAAGTGGGAGACTGTTAGTAATACGCCCAAAAGCCAATCAATAGATGATCGTATATAGTCGTGTATATACATTAAGGTTATTCCAAGAAATATGATTATGAGATAATCGCTTGCACATATTTATAACCCTAGAATATATATTTGATATATTCTTAAATGTCCCTAGTCGATTATTATTATGGATGGGTTATAATAATAAATTAAGACTAGCGTATGTTGAGAATTTATATGTGATATGAATTCTACATACGGGTACAAGTTGGAGAACTTGTGGACTGGACCGACCCACATAAGAATGCTACATGGAGCGTTATATGTTTGTCGATAGTGATTCTTATATGTATTGTCCTTAGACCTGAGATCGTCAAGGTTCCCAGCATGTGAGTCATATACTTTGATATTATTCCTAGTCATCAGTAACTGGGTGGACTTAAGGGTAATCATTGGGTATATGATAAGTGTGTAGTGGGTTTTGTATGATCCAGAGGGGATTCGTCCAACCCATAAAACGGGTATATTATCGGATGGTTTCCTGATAGAGTTGAACTGTAAATGCACGGCCGTGCTCGGATTATGATATGGTGATATCATTGGTATCCGTTTTACATAGTTAACTCGAGGATCAAGAAACTGAGATTAAACACATACGAGATTGACATATTCCATGTCTCGGTTTAATCTTGATAATGGGACGAAGGGACGATGACATGTTTGCGAGGCATATGAATCAGTAATGATCTTGTCGTTCGGGTAGCAATGATGTGTTGCTAGACGCCGCTCTTTGCTTATAATTGTAAAATGAGATTTTACAATTATTGCCGGACGTTACAAGTGCCTACAGGGTCACACACATACAGCCGTTGATTCGAACAGGTGGTTGAACCGTGGTTGGACCATGGTTCGACCAAGGTGTGGTTGGACCGCGGTTGAACCGTGGTTGGACAAGGGCCGTTTTTGGGCTGGTTTGGTTCAATTATTGTCAGAATAATTGACCAAACTTAGTGCTGTGATGAGTTGGTGTGTTGGTGCACTAGTGGGAGACATAATCATGTTGCTTAATGGTCAACCTTGTTGGCCATTAACTCCACTACATTATGCATTTGATGGGGTTGAGTAATCTGATTACTCTAGCCTTCCTTCTCACTTTCTTGAGGTTTTTCAGAGCTTTGAGAGTGTCTTGAGGTCTGAAAATTTTCAAAGGCAAAACACACACATATCTTCTTGAGAAAGAAGAAAAAAATCACCACAAACACAACTCCCGGAAATCTGTTGCTAGCACACCAGTTCGGAAGAGCTCGGGTTGAAGTCGTGAGACGTTCTTCAGCCGGTTACAACGGTTCGTGTGGATACCGTAGATGGGCGAGGCTTACGTCTGGCTCTCGCTGATTTCGGCACTTCAGTTAGGTGGAAGATCCTAACCGTGTAAGGTACGGAAAATTGTTATTCGGTTTATACGCTTCACAAGTGTTCCTATGTTGTTTTCGGAAATTCCGCTGCATGTTTTTCTTGTATATGAGTGTCATATAGCATACCGGAAACCTACAGTCTATTCAAATTTGAATCCATTGCATGTCTCTTTCCATCCAGCTGTTTTGTCTTCTGAGGTGTCAGAGTGTCAACGTTTTTCCTGTTGTCCCTTTGACATTTTGGCACGAGACACACCAGTCAGTAGTTTTTGTCATTGATTTCATTATTTAGCATATTCCTAGGTTAGATTTAGGAAGTTTGAATCCAACTGACATTTGATTTGTTTAAGGTAGCTTTTATCATAGATTTGGAACCCAGAAATATTAGTGTACGAGGTTCCTTGACCAATCCCCATAGGGATTAGACAAATATGAGTGGCATGGGAGTTTGTTGTTGAAAGCGACCCTTCATGCCCACTAACAAATATTCCAATTCCACTCACTTCGTCTTCCAAGGATATTGATCACGGATTGGGCATTTTTATGAGCTGTAATTCTTGGTTAGACACAAAAGATGCTACACATAGGTTTGTCATAATCAAAACCTAGTTAGCTCATTAATCATATAATATAATGGATCAATCAATAGTATAATTAATTACACTTAAAGACATATAATAACAACATGATCAATGTGACATATTAGTGCAAGCATTGTGGTAATAAACATGATTAATTAACAATAAAGATATTGTTAATCATCATCCGGTTCATAATATTCTCATATTATTTAGTTCAAGACATGAACAATTTAGTAGGTAAAAAGTTAAATTTCAAAAAAAAAATTCTCAAGATTAACTAAGAATCAAGTAATATGTTATACATTTTTCCATAATTCCATTTAATTTTTTTAATATTTTGTTTGTTGTAAATGTTAATCATTATAAAACTATAGCCTATTTTGATTATATGTAATTGTGTTCACTATAAGATAGAGATTGTTGTTAGCCTAAACATGGACTTAATATGATTATTAATACTAATTTGTGATTAACCATGTTTAGTGTGTTATTATGCATTGAGTTTGATGATTAAAAAACTAGAGTGGATATGTGTTGTATATATTTGTGTTGATTAAACATGCAGCTTGGTTTCATACAAAAACCATATAACTTGGATCCAGAAGAAACCACACCAACTTGGTTCAAGGAGAAACCATACGTAGTTGTCAACATCGTACTTTCTGTTGCAAGTGGTTGGTGCTACTGACAATATTAAAGACAAACCTCCAACCACTACAACGAGCAGAGATAGTAGTCCAAGATAGAGAAATGAACCTGAAACACTTGTCTCACATATTTTAGGTTAATTATCAATTGTGATCCTCACTTATGGTCCCAACTTGCTAAGAATGGAATGTTATTGAGTTCTTGAGCCGCAAAAAGAATGAATTTCCAGAATTAAACCCAACACCAGCTAATGGAATACTTGAGTCAACTCTAGAAACATTGATGGAGCATATGGCCGTTGAAAAGAAAGCCCCCTGCCTACTCCGACTCTGTTAAGCTCTATATAATGAAGGCCAAAGCCTTTTGGAAGATCATTCCAGCCAATTTGAAAGAGTTTTGAGTCTGCAAACTAAGATTACACCTATGTTCTTACTGTTCATGTTGAGCTTACACTTGTGCTTGCTCACTTGTGGTCCCAACTTGCTAAAAAAGAAATATTTTTTAGTTCATGAGCTGCAAAGAGAGTAGACTTCCAGAATTAAATCCAACACCAACTAGTGGAGTACTTGAGTCAACTCAGAAGCATTGATGGAGCATATGGCCGTTGGAGAGAGAGCCTCTACCTTCTCCTACTCACTTAAGCTCTATATAAAGAAGGTCAAATCCTCTTGGAAGATCTTCCCACCCATTTTGAAAAAGCTTTGAGTCTTCAAACTAAGCTTACACCTATATTCTTAGTGTGTTCTTATTTTTCTTATTGAGCTTACACTTGTGCTTACGCTTATTCTTCAAGTTTATACAAAAAAATAGTGTTTTAGGCAAGACATAGTGTAGATTTGCTGAGAACTTAAATCTGGGGTTAGTTTTGCCTCTCGAGACTTAGTGTAGTTTTATTGGAAAAAGTAAGTCATCATTATGTTATTTGGCAGAATCCTCGGATTTTATTCCCCAATGGAGTCCTAAGATTTTTATCCCTCGTTAGCAAAGAAACCTTTTGATTATTCCGTAGTGGAATTTTTTTTTGAAATAGCATCCACCCCAGCAGAGTCTTCGAAAAAAAAAACAGTTGGAGTCTAGGAGCATCGTTATTATTCAAAAAGAAAAGAAAAGAAAAAGGAAACTGTTTTTACACAATATGAAGCACCTTTAACCTACTTTTAGAGTAAGCTAGAATATAACCGAGGTTGGTTCAAGTGGTAAGCGACTTGTTCCGCTTAAGCGAGGTCTCGAGTTCGAGTCCTCGTGTACGCGGAAAACCTCATTTGGAAGACTCACCCACCATTACTTAGACGCGACACCCGATTCGAGTTGGATTTAGTCTGGTGCCTTTGATGTCCTTAAAAGTGGACTGGCTCAGGATACCAGTGGGAAACCAAAAAGAGTAGTCCAGAATTTAGACTTCTCTTTGCATTCCTTTGACAACCAAAGTCTCGAGTAAGCCAGATCCTCTAACATCTCACATGTCCTAGGCATTCCCGGGCATAAATCTTCCGGCTGCCAAAAAATCAAAACTTTCAATACCCAATTGGATGCTACGAGCATCATTTTGTCTTAATATAAAAGCTCTGACATGGTGATGTCTTATGCATTAAATTCCTTTTTTGAGTATGAACCAATCTTAGGTATTGAAATCCCAAAAACTTGATGGACGCGAGGTGCATCATTTTATTCGATTGGATGCGGAGAGCATATTTTCGAAAAAAAGTAAAATCGGATAGGATGCTAGGCGCATCATTATAAAAGAGTAAGCTAGCATTTAGACGTCTCTTTTTTAGGAATAAGCCTCCGACACCTCATGCATCCTAGGCACCATTCTTCGAACTGTTAAAAAATCCAGAAACTCAAAAAGATGTGTTAAATTGTTTGAGTTTTGCATAGACTTCAACCCAGTAGGCTTTTAAAAACCAAAAAATCCAAAAAGAAATACTTGAGTGTCATGCATTGGAGTCCTGCATATGGAAAAATTTGGATATAAGTCCAGAACATAGGAATGTCATTCTATGAATTCCATCCCACTGGGGGGGGGGGGGGGGGGGGCATTTTGTCCGTTTGTTTTGGCATTTTTGCGTGCAAGTTACGACATATTTTAGAGTAAAATATGCTTTCTGAGGGTTGTGGGTACCACTTATCTATCAATCTATCAAGCTAAAGACATTCCAGGAGTTCCCAGAATTTTGTTGGAATTTTTAGAGGACTTGGCCTAATTTTCTGACCTAAAAATATCACGATTACAGACAAAGCAATCCGAGCTCAAAAAAAAAGGCATCCGGGTCATGAATGAAGCCATTTTGGGTCACGAACGAAGCCGTCCAAGTCACAAAAGGAACTACCTCGAATTTCGGGTTGAGAAAATACAGCTAGGCCAGCCACATACATGCAATCGGCGTAGCTAGGTCAGCCTGGCATCACGGCTTGCCAGCTCACCAGCCTTCCTGACTGGTCTTTCGGCCATGGCTCCATGTCACGCCCCCTGATCTTGCAAAAATCATTAAAAATCGTGTACTCGTTGGAATTTCACGAAATTATAGGAGCAATTCCTAGACATCGAGATGTATTTCTCATATTTTTTCGAGAATTTTTTGAGGTCCCGACGAGCCCTATTTATCCTATCAAAGCCTTTTTTTAATATAGGCCAATAGGCCATGCCAAATGGCCATCGGCCACCAAAATAGCCTGAGGCCTGAGACTGTGGCCTGAGCTAGAAAAATAATTACGACCATGCCATCTCCTTCATTTCACTTCACTCCAGGAGCGATGCTCCTTAGTGCATGTCTTTGCATTTTTCTATCTCCCCCATATCCCGCTCTAAGTTGAATAATAAAGGTTTTGAATTTTCCCCCTCTTCTATCTCTCTTGTTCCCCTCTATGATGGAATTCAAGCGCAGAGTCGTCGTCCTTCTAACCTTCTTTTTTCGGATGAGAGCTTTCTTTCTCTCTGTCTGAGGTTCGCTTTTGGGTTTCCATCATCGTTAAGATGCCAAAATCATTTTAACAAATCATCGATGCCTATGCCATCGTAATGCCGGGATCATTTCTCTCACTCTCGTCGTAATAAACCTTCGTAACGATGGGTAGTGATCCGATGTTTTCACCATTCTATGCCGTTGTAATGCCGGAATCTCCATAAATCATTTGTTGGCATGCTTTTTTGTCCGGTTCAATGCTAAAATGGTTTCGGTACTCGCAAACGACATGTGTAGAAACCCATTTACTTTTACGCAGTTTATTTGTTTGTGTTACATGAATTGCATTATAAATATTGTGTTGCATTGTTCGTTTGCACATTTGTTTGTGTGTTTGTTTGTTTGCATTACAGGTTAAGGAGGGGTTCCCAGGGTTGAAATGGGTATGCCTACTAGGATAGGCAATAGAAAAACTTCTGTGCTCGATGCAAAAATCATTAAACATGGTTGATCAAAATGCTTTTCTTTCAATGATGATAATAAGTGTATTCGATGATGCTTTTTGCGAACCCATTTGGGGATAAACACATTTATAGAAGCATTCTTTTGTCAAATCCATACACCTTTCAACGAAAAGAGTTTTCATGCATAAAGAACCAATTTTCACAGAATTGCATGTTTTTTGAAGAAAAATCACTAAAGCTTCGTTTTCCAAACAAAATATTTTTATAAAAGCCGCACTTCCATAGGTAATGTGAAAGAACTAAAATGAATGTTTTGAGATCAATCACCCTTTTGTTATCGACGTTCAGTGTCTGAAAGTGGCCAAGGGAAGCACGACGTTACCCTGTCAAGCATTTGTCTGGGTTTAGACACAAAATGGTATCTTTTAACTAAAACATTGAATTAAGCCCACTCTCACAAAAGGAGCGAAATGAAGAAGTTTTAAAGTGCGAATATCGTCCAAGCATATTTTATGCATTTGCAGGTCATCGTAAGGAAGCCGCGTGGAAGCCACGTCCACGGGGAATATCCTACCCCAACCCTTGCGAGGCGTGACGCGTCCAGGCTGTGAGTGGAGCTATGCTCAAAGACCTCAGAAAATTCCCAGAAAAATGTGGGAGATACATCTTCATGTCTATAATATGCTCGTAAAATGGTTTAAAATTCCGATGAAAACCTAATTTTTCATGGATGGGCAAAACCGGACAACTGTAACCAATTGGGACCTTTTCGGGCTCAGAAAGGCTACCGCCCTAGCTAGGCCAGGGAGCATGCCCAGTCAGTCATGCTAGTGTTAGTGTAATATGCCCAAAAGCCAGTCAGTAGATGATTGTACATAGTCATGTAAATACATTAAGGTTATTCCAATAAATATCTTTATGAGATAAACGCTTGCACATATTTATAACCCTGGAATATTTTATATTCTTAAATGTCCCTAGTCGATTATTATTATGGATGAGTTGTAACAATAGATTAAGACTAGCGTATGTTGAGAATTATATGAGATATGAATTCTACATACGGGTACAAGTTAGAGAACTTGTGGTCTGGACTGACCCAACACAAAAACACTACATGGAACGTTATATAATCGTCATTAGTGGTTCTTATATGTATTGTCCTTAGACCTGAGATCATCAAGGTTCCCAACATGTGAGTCATATACTTTGATATTACTCTTGGCTATTCGTAACTGAGTAGACCTTATTGTAATCACTGGGTACATGATATAATGTGTAGTGGGTTTTGTATGATCAAGATGGGATTCGTCCAACCCTTATAACGGGTATATTATCAGATGGGCCTCTTGATAGAGTTGAACTATAAATGCATGGCCATGCTCGGATTATGTGATATGGTGATATCATTAGTGTCCATTTTACACTGTTAACTCGGGGATAAAGAAACGTTAGTTCAAACATATGCGAGATTGACATATTCCATGTCTCGTGTTTGATCTTGATAATGGCACGAAAGGACGATGACATGTTCCGAGGCATAATGAATCAGTACTGATCTTGTCGTTTGGGTAGCAATGATGTGTTGCTAGACATCGCTCATTGTTTATAATTGTAAAATGAGATTTTACAATTATTGCCAAACGTTACAAGTGCCTACAGGGTCACACACTTAGAACTGTTGATTCGAGCTGGTGGTTGGACCGTGGTTCGACTAGGTGGTTGGACTGTGGTTGGACCGTGGTCGTTTTGGATTGCTTTGGTTCGCTAATTGTCTGAATTATTGAACCAGATTGATTCCATGTGATGTGTAATCCCACTAAGAGATAATGGAGACATGATTAGACAAAAGCCTAATCATGATGGGCCAAGGGTGTTGGTCATCGTCTCATGCTTTTGTTGAGTGGGATTAGTGTATGCATAATTAGATTATGCTTGTGAGCTCATTCATTCTGGTTTTGAGACTTGAGAGAGTTTTTCCAGACTTTGTAAGAACACACACACACACCCCTTTCTTTGAGAAAGAAAGAAACATCAAACACAAGTTCAAGCTCCCGGAAATCTGCAGCTAGCACTACTGTTCGGGAGTGCTCGGGTTGGTAACCGTGAGTCGATTTCCTGCTAGTTATCGACGGTTCGTGTGGATACCGTAAAGGAGCCGGATTTCTTGTCGGGTTCTTGCTGATTCTACACTACAGTTGGGTGAAAGACCTCAACCAATGAAAAATTATTATTCGGTTTAGTTAGTTTCACATGGATCCTCCATGAGTACCAGGTCTTTCCGCTGCATGTTTGATTGTCAAGTTTTCATGCCCGGTTACTTTCAGCTAGGCCTAGGACCCTTGGTTGTTGTGCATGCTAGGCTTAGTGGCATGGCCGGCCTGCCCTCCTAGGCAGTTCACGGCTTCAGGCTTTTTTCACTGTGACCGGTACAGCTTCCCCTATGACTAGCACGACTTCCATCGTGATCGGTATGGCTTCTCTTGTGGATGGTATGGCTTCTGTTTTGACCGGTATGGCTTCTGGAAAAATACAAAAAATTTAACTACGTTCCTGGAAAATTCCAAAAAAATTTCGGGAAGTCCCTGAATATTTTTGGCACAATAAAATAACAAGTAAATGGTCTCCACGATCCTCATAAAATATTTAGAGTTTTAGAGACTCTAAATGTGACGGGATGTAAGTAAACGCGGAGTAAAGACACAAACGAACAAAATTTGGTTGCTAATAGTTACACTCTACCTGTTGGTAGATGGCCCATGGAAGCTCCTCGAGAGAAAAGTTTCAGAAGGTCACAGCACCAACCAAGGAATTTAGAATAAGCCTTCCTTTCCCTTTGACAAGTTGGATTGGGCTCCTCTATGGCGAGTGTTGTTCGTACTGGAGAATGCAACTTTCCACCCTATTATGAGCAGGAGTAGTAGGGGAACTTACAGCTGTGGAAGCCATGTTTGACACACTTAGGCATACGTGCCTTAAGATCTATGGATCTTTAACTTGATCTCCTTAGTTAGCCTTTGGATCTTGACAGGTCTTAAGGTTTGCATGATTTATTATCGCCATTTATTTAACCAGGCTTTGAATAGAGTCCTCTTTTGATGGGAAAGAGCCTTATCGAGTTCTTTATGTACTCCTTGCTCCTTAAGCAAAGATCAGCCTTAGGGTTTCTCTTGCTATGTTATGCTCACGAGTATCGGGCATACACATTTCATGTCGAATTCACCAATCTGTTTGTCACGAATTGTGCAAACTATGCAACCCCATTGCTGGATCTAACCATTATTGGCTAGACAAATGATGTTGCACGTTTCCTACGTCGGACTCTGAGAAGGACCAATATATGGGCTAAGGGAGACCCAAATACCTGGACTAATTTCTAGAGCAAAGAGAGGGCCTGCACACCTTTCCAAGGAGACCAATACCTAGACGGGTGTCTAGATATCTGTCGGTGGGAAAACGCCTTGATAATTCGATAGGATGCACTCTCTAGATCAAGCCTTCAAATAAGTTCTATGCGTAACCGAGAGTTACGAACTGCTAAGTTACTGCTACTCTTAGGTAGGGATGGCAATTTTTCCGGGTCTACCCGATATCTACTCGAAACCCGCTTTTATGGTAGGGTATTACCCGACTTTAACCGGGTAAGAAAAGGGTAGGGTATTACCCCGGACCCGAGTTGACCGGGTCTGGGTAGGGTCAGGGTCTGGGTAAGGGTCTAAGTTTTACCCTACCCGTTAGACCCCATCCATTATAATATTCTAAATCTATAACCGTACTATAAAAATCGACTTGAGTTTCTTTCTTTTGTTTCTTCAATTCTTTTCCACTCACCTCCTCTTCCTTTTCTATTGAAATTTCGTTCACCTCCTCTTAGTTCAATTGAAATTTCGTGCTCTACAACCCTAAACTAATATTATGTTATTATAATTTTTCTTTATCTTAAAAGGAACATTAATTTATAACTATCCTACAAATTATTTATGATAATAATATGGAACAAGAAAATAAGCATTCAATATTAATTTATATTTTTAACTTATTATAAGATTCTTATTTTTATATTATTTGATAATAATAACTTTTTTTTAGAAAAATATATGTTGATCTTAGTAGAGAAGAGGATGAAGATTAAGAAATAAAAGATTGTTTGGATTTTAAGTTGAGAAAAATTACATGCTACTTTAAAATTTTGGACTTCTTGTTATTTTTAAATTTTTTATGCTTGAACTTGGAATATATTTCATGAATGCTTATTTAATAATTGTAAGATTTTTTATAAAATTAGAACTTGATTTGTACTTAGCGGGTATAGCGGGTATACCCTTACCCAGACCCGTATTACCCGTTGGGCAAAAAAATAGAACTTTACCCTACCCGGTTCATAATTAGTCCATTCTTACCATACCCGGTTTGATTAAGGATCCGGGTCTGGGTCTTACTTACCCTACCCGACCGTACCCGATTGCCGTCCCTACTCCTAGGTGCTAGAAAAAGTAAAAGACATTTGATTGATGTGTGATGTTGTTTTACAATTACAAGGATCCTATCTATACTATACACATAACATTAGGTCGGTTGATTAACCTAGAAATTCTAGGAGACCGTAGTAATTAAACATACAAATTATAAGAATTAATCACGGTCCTAGCCATCATGGATTGGCTTCAAGTATATTCTAGAAGACCCAATCCATTTTGGAACCACGAAGCCCATTAGTCTTGGTCCAGCCCGTTTTCATGACACAAACAGGAGCATTGGTCAACGTTGTGGTATGGTACTGCAGTGTTGTTCCGCACCTAAAACGTGATAATGCGCGTCTCATGGAAGTTGAAGCTAAATTTAGTATTAAGTGCTAAAGGTGTAGGAAACTAGTAGTGTATATGAGTAAATATATGGTGGTTTGTCGTCAGTTCCATGTGCAGCCAACAATCACATTGAAGCATCCTTAAGTCTAAGATACATTGATTATCGCATAGATCCATTGATTATCGGATTTCCTATACTTGTTAGTACAGCTAATTCCCACACATTTTAATTGTTTAAAATTGTCAAACTAGGATCCGAGGATGCAAGTTGTTTTAGTTTTCCCTATTTGTATCCCATGATGCTTTGCTATTGGCCCAGCAACGTATTTACTACCATGGAGCAGCAATTCCCCACCTTCCCCATCCTTTTAGCCGCTTTTCTCTTCTTCTTTATCCTAGTGAGGAAATGGAAAAGTTCCAGCAACAAGCAACCCCCTGGACCTTGGAAGTTACCCTTTGTAGGAAATCTTCACCAACTTGGTAGTTCCTCCTTGCCCCATCGCTCCCTAAGAGACTTGTCCAAGATTTATGGACCTGTAATGCAGCTTCGTCTTGGGGAAATTTGCACCCTAGTCATTTCCTCACCAGAAGCAGCCAAAGAAGTGATTAAATTAAATGACTTCAACTTTATTGAAAGACCGTCTTCCCTTACTGCCAGGACTTTGTTTTATGGCTGCAAAGACATTGGCTTTGCACCTTATGGAGATTACTGGAGGCAAATTCGAAAAATTGCCATCCTGGAACTCTTTAGTGCAAAACGAGTGCAATCTTTCAGAACAATCAGGGAAGAAGAAATGCGGAATGCTGTTCAATTAATCCGGGAGGACGCAGGATCCGCCATCAACCTTAGTAATCTGCTGGCTTCAGTGACGACTAACAGCCTTACAAGAGCTGCCTTTGGCAGCAGATGCAAAAGCCAAGAAATATTCATAGCAGCTATGGATGCATTGGATGCAGCAGGAGGTTTCACCCTGGCAGACTTGTTCCCCTCGTTTAAGTGGCTTCACAACGTCGGAGGCATGAGTTCCAGGCTCCAAAGAATCCATGAACAAGTGGATAGGCCACTTGAAGCTATAGTAGCCGAACGTCGAGCCAGTAGAACATTATTGGCTAAGACCACTGAGAATGAAGGGGATGATCTTCTAGATGTTCTTTTGAATATCCAGGAACATGGAGATCTTAAAATTCCCATAACCGACGGCAGCGTGAAAGCAATTCTTCTTGTAAGTATTTGCTTAATATATACTCTATGGTGTGATTATTATGTACATAGTCAATCCTGACCTTTTTGTTGTTTTCATCCAGAATCATGCTAAATTTCATTGCATGTTTGCTCAATATATTTGTAGTGTTAGTGACAAAATTTAATGATGGGATCACAGGATATTATGGCTGGGAGTGACTCGTCGATAACAACCTTAGAGTGGGCAATGTCAGAACTACTGAGAAACCCTAGTGTAATGGAAAAGGCACAAAAGGAAGTGAGGCAAGTCTTCAGTGGGAAGGGAACTGTTGATGAAACAGGCCTTCACAACTTAACCTACATGAAGCATATTATCAAGGAAACGTTGAGGCTGCATCCTCCTGGGACCTTATTTGCAAGAGAATGCACAAAGAAATGCAAGATTGGTGGATATGACATTGATGCCAAAACCCGAGTCGTAATGAATGCCTGGGCCATAGGAAGGGATCCCCACTACTGGCCTCAAGCTGAAAAATTCTATCCTGAAAGGTTCTCGGAAGGTACATTAGAATACGACGGCAGTAGTTTTGAATTCCTGCCGTTTGGAGCCGGGAGAAGGATGTGCCCAGCAATATTATTTGGTTTAGCTAACGTTGAGCTTCCGCTTGCAGCCCTTCTGTACCATTTTGATTGGAAACTCCCCGCTGGGATAAATCCGGAAAATATGGACATGACTGAGGTCTGTGGAAATTCAACTAAAAGAAAGAACCATCTTCACTTGATCCCACTTCCTGTTTGTCCATAGGTTGCTGGGGGTAAAAGTGCTATCATTGCTTGGCTTTGTATCTTAATTAAGACTCCCACATGAACTCTCTTGTTATCCTTCAATTGTATGTGTGTGTGCTGCAGTGATTACTGACCAAGTCAAGTTTCGAAAGAAATAAAACGTTATATTATCCTTTGTTTTGTAATTAAACTAATCGATAGAATTAGATTGTCAGTTTTTTTTCCCAACCATTATAAATTTATAGTTAACATTGTTACTAATTGCTCGCATTGCATATGTTATTTTTATTCTTGTAGCGTATGCTATGTGGAGCAGAAGGCACTTCGTGGCTTTACACATACGTTGTGGTTCGTGTTGGGGTCAAGGAATCTTCTCGGAAGGATATTGTTTATGGAAATTTACACTAGCGTAGCTGTCAATATTAATGCTTATTATTACAAGATCTTTACAAGATTGTAAATAGCCTCAACGGAGAAAATTATCTTTATATATTTGTAAAGACTGCTAGTGGCTAAATCAATATATTAACTCTAGCGGAGTACAGCAACAAAATGTCACAGAACATGGCGGAATCACACTCCTCACTGTTCCACACATTATTCTAGATCATCGTTAGACCTTTAAGACTTTCCACAAACAAAGCACAATAGAGACAACCAAAGGAACATAAAATATTGTTAATATTGTTACCAATTGCTTGCATGGCATATGTTATTTTTATTATAGTAGCGTATGCTATGTGGAGCAGGAGCCACATCGTGGCTTTACACATATGTTCTGGTTCTTCGGTGTTGGGGTCAAGAAATCTTCTCTAAAGGATAATATTTATGGAAATTTAGACTAGCGTAGCTGTCAATATTAATGCTTATTATTTCAAGATTGTAAATAGCCTCCACGGGGGAAATTATCTATAAATATTTGTAAAGACTGCTAGTGGCTAAATCATTATAATAACTTTAGCGGAGTACAGGAACAAAATGTCACAGAGCAAGGCTTAGCGGAATCACACTCCTCACTGTTAAGCACTGGCTAGATCATCCTCAGACCTTTAAGACATTTTTTTTTTATGAAAAGAGACCTTTAAGACTTTCCACAAACAAAGCACAATACAGACAATCATAGAGACAATCAAAAGAACATAAAATAATGAAGTAATTTGGGAGTAATTTTTTTTTTGTTGATTGGAATAAACAAAAAATTACATCAAAAAGTCTTTAATGATTCGAGCGTCCGAGGCGTCTGCTAACAAAGGGGAGATACAGAAATCAGGAGGATTATCTAAGTGACGAAGCTCATCATGGAGGCTTAAACCATGCTTTGCAAGACAGTCCGTAACGAAGTTCTCCTCACGAAAAATGTGCTGAAAAGAGACAGTCCATGGTCTTGCAATTAACTCACGCAAGCATTCCATTAGTGGGAGGTTTTCCAACCTTGATACGGTTGGCTGGGTAATGATGGTTGTGAGTTCACTACAATCCATCTCCACAATAAGGTGAGAGATGCCAAGACCCCATGCAAGGCATAGGATGTCATACACAGCCCATAACTCAGATATGAGTGGATTATAAAGTCGAATTCCATGCACAAAGCCGGTTATCCATTTGCCATCGGGCGTACGAATGACTCCACCTGCCCCTGATCGGGCAGGGTTTCTACTGACGGCTCCATCTGTGTATGCCTTGAGCCAGCCATTTGGAGGAGGGGACCACCCTGAAGGAGCTGGAAGCGAAGTTGCAGCAGCACTAGTGGTGGCTTCTATATAGCTATCATGCCAAATAGAAATAGAATATTGGACAATCCTATCAGCAGCTAGGCCCGCCTCCACCTGATCATTGCTTGGGTTGAATATGCTCTCATTCCGTTGCTTTCAAATAATCCACAACCCAACTCCAAAGGTTAGGGGGCATGGGCATTTAGTTCCAAGTTGGGGCGACCAGTGTAGAATCCGCCGTAGCCACTCCTTCAGATCTGAGCCTGCAAAAAATATGGACAAGTCATTAGGATGGAATAAGGCACTCCAAATATCACTAGCAAACCTGTAGTCCCGTAGCTCATGAAGAATAGATTCGGGGTGTTGGGAACAACAAGGACAAACTGGAGACGTCGCTATATGCCTTCTCACACAGTTAGTATTCGTGAGAAGAGCATCCTGAGCCACCTGCCAAAGGAAGGTTCTGATCCGTGGCAAACCCATCCATTTCCACACAGACCTCAAAATACCATGTTTAGGGGTGAGACAGTCCCGAGTAATAAACTCATAAGCCGATTTAACTGTCACATTACCAGAACTAGATTGTTCCCACACTGCAATATCTATCATCAAGACCATTAGGTTGTGGAACAGGCGATAAAGCTAGAATACCCAAGATAGTTGGTGGCAAGTATTCTTTGAGTGAGTCAATATCCCAAGTTCCACCATGTCGGACATAGGATAGAACCTCACAAAAGTGTTAATAAAACCCTAACAACAACACACACCCGTCATACCACCACCCTATGTCTATTTATGACAAACAGATGGCATTTTCTTAAAATTAACTCGTCCTCCTCACTTACTATTCAATCATCCATCCTTTCATGGACTTAAGCTGGCCAACACATAAGACTACGTGTTCCAAATACATTAAGTGGATATCTTAATGCAATATTAAGACTCTAGTGCATACAATCACCGGATCGTGACATTCTCCACCATCTATTCTCGCAAATTTTAACCAAAAGATAGAACGTCTTTACAATACTAGGTTTGAAGTTAAGGGTACGAATAAAAGTGAATCGTTGAGGCTCAACCTGAGCTCACTCACCAAAGGCATACGGCGTACAAAAAGTTCACCTGCGTCCTTCGGGACTAATAAGGGGTGGTACATAAATATTCTATTCACCTGGTGTCTATAATTGACTACGCCTTTTGGCCTGATCTTAGGCTCTGACTCACCCTCCGTGGACGAACCTTGCGGAGGAACCCTTAGGTTTTCAGGGCACTAGAATGTAGGGAAATAGACAAAATAGCAATTTTATTTCTTAATGCCCAAAACAGGCATTATCCATACAATATATATTATCCATTCCCGACTCAATAACCAAATGCCTGAACGACAGGGCTGAAAGTAACTGAGAGCATAACAATTTAAACGACAACTCACACAGGGACTGAATAGAACAAACGACAACACACGGTATCATCAGACAAGACAATACTTCAAGTTCAAGCGACGATCTTACAAGGAAGACTTCACAAGCTTTGATCCAGGATGTCCAGTGGTTGGGTGCAGCATGAGCTGAAGCTCCTCCGCGAACCGTTGCATTGCAGGAGGAGGCAAGCTAAGTGAGAACATAATCCCTCTTTCACCATTCTCGTCAGTAATTGGCATGAAATAGGAGCAACCCGGGAACTCTCCAGTTCCCGCATCGGCAGATCCAGCAGCAACCGCCTTACCCCATCCAAAATCAAAATCTAATATCCCTACATGTTTAACGTCCGCCACCGCGAAGGTTCTGGCGGTTACTAAGCCAGGCCTACCTTTAAGGACCATCAAAGACGCCACGGATTTCACGTACTCTCTAGAGAACTGAGCTTTAGCCTTTTTCACCAAGTCCAGGGCAAACCCTATGGGATTCTGGATCAGGTTCCCTGCCGTTGTGAGAGCTACGGGAAGGACAAAGCCATTACCGTAGTACCCAACTGGCAATGGAGGGTTAAATTCAGGCCTGAAACGTGCATTTATGACGGACATAAACCGAACTTCTTCGTCAGGATGCACTTGAAGAGCAATGGTGCGGCATTTCCACAGACATGCTGTTAATATTTCGTTCATGGTGTGGCGACCCGGAGGAGCAAGACTCCTTAGGGTAGACAATTCTTTGGGGCTGAATAAAAATGACCTATCAACCAATTCCTCCTGCTCCTGGCCTGTCTGATCAGCAGCATTTGGGGAGGTGTCTATGTACTCGAGGTGCTGGTGGGTTACCTTTGGTGGGTCACTGGCACTCAAAAGATGTCTTTCCCAAACTGGTAAGATGGAAGGTACTTCCTCTCCGCGGACGAGTTCATTGATCGCTACCGAGAACTGGCTGAAGCCATAGCCGTCGCACAGGGCGTGGTGGAAGCGGATGGCCAAGATCAAACCACCGCATTTTAGGCGTGTTACCTAAGGGGAAAACAAGCATGCCTTTGGTTAAAGTTTAAGCGTGACGAAGAAAAAACTGGATTATACCATTTAGAGTGTTGCTTATTTGGTACTCTTGTGAAATGTAGGAAGAATGAGGTCAGGGGTTTCTAACTTCACTTTCAACATCCACCTACAGAAAACCAACAAAAAGAAGAAAAGAAAGAATGGAGTAGAGCTAACCTGAACAAGAAGTATAGGACAGTTTACTATCTCAGTGGAACCAGGGACATCAAATAGAAGCTCATCCATGCAAGGGTATGGAGGTTGAGGTGCAGCACCAAACTGTTCAAGAGTAACATCTGCGTCGGCCTCAATAAACAAGACACCTTCACCATTGCATTCCACCCTGAGCTTTCGATTAGGGCCTTCCCTGACCCTACCAGCCATTGGGTAGTAGAACACTAGTGTTTTAGCTAGTGCCTCCCTAAGGATCTTAACTGGGTCTTTCCCTTGCATTGAGGGACTGTAACGGTAAAACAATAAAACTCTCATGTAAATAAATCGAAGACCTTCTTGGTCATCGATGTCTGATAAGTCCTTGAACTCATGAGGAGTTGGCTTGGCTGGCCGGATCAGTTCAGGTTCACGTCTGTGAACCTTGAACACAAGGGAGGAAGTTGTGGGTGGGGGTGCAGCCATGGGTGGTACTCTTACTCACCGGTGTGGACTAGCGATCGAGTACTGTCTTCTTTACTTTCTTCTTTTTTTTTTTTTTATGGTAAAAGTTTATGTTGCATGTCTCAAAGGAAGTGAAGTGCACAGAGTAACCAGAGTGCAGTAATGTCTTAGTATCTTTGTAGTAGATGCCGAAAAGGTATTGCTTTCTTAAATAGATGTATGTAACTAAAGAGGTTGAACACAATTGATGTTCAGGGTTTGATCACTGGCACACTTCAATCAACTGTGTGTCTTATAATTATATATTGAATGATCAGATACAAATTACAATCTTAATACACAAAGAGTATAGATATCGTGATACACAAGTATTGGTTATCACAAGTATTGGTTTATAGGAACAGGTTCACAACTAGGACTCTAAGTCTTGGGCTTGTGTCTATCTGAACTACTTGCTAACAGTAACCATGTGCACCGAGAGGAGAATTAATAAGCTGGGAGGCATTCACTTCTTCTCTTCTTTTTTTTCTTTTTTTGTTAGATCATCATTTGTATCATTTAATTATCGTTTGTACAACTTTGATGGGTCGATAGAACTTGATGTTGTAATTTAACCAATTACTAGCATATGTTTTGACAAAGAGAAAGGGCACACACACACACGGTGTCGATGCTAGCTAACATCACAGTGACAGCTAAAGCAGGGAATGAATTTAAGTGGACAACGACACCGCTAGCTGTTGTTAAATCTGGTAGGAGTTGTTTCCGGTGTCTCAAATGCAATAAAAAATGGTTACCATCCTTGGGGGCCTTTGTTAGCTAAGCTTTTCTTTGCCTTGTGGGTGAGAATTCACCTCTATCCTTTCCTCAGGGGTTTAATGGGTCGACGAAACAAAACTCAAGTTGTCATTATTGTCTGGACAATTTTGCTTGCTTCTAGTTTCTCGCTTTTGTGGGTTAATTGGAATTGATCCATTCGATCGTAGCCAAGAAATATACGCCAGTTTTGGTGTATTGATCTTGCATCTTGTCTCGAATTTGTTTTCTATGTCCTCGAATTTGCATTCTTTTTTTTTGTGGGAATGAGAGAACTTTATTGATTAAACTTGGAAGTACATAGCCCGCGGAGCATAAACTCCACTAATTAAGGTCATAATCAAGAAGAGGAGGTAAACAGGCCCAAGGGGCTGAACTAAATGAGATACACCAAGAGGAAAGGAAAAAGCAAACTTAGCCAAGTAATCGGCACATCAATTAGCCTCACGAAAGACCTAACTAAATGAGATATACTCCCACCGGATGAGTCCTTGAACAGCTCGGAGTAAAGCAGTATTACGTTGCATCGCACATCATCACATTGTAGATACTGCACAATAGGGAATCCATATTTACACTCCTTCAATCAATATTCGCACTCCACTTTTTGATTGTTTGGTTATCAAATGACACAATCAACCTTTATAAATGTTTCAATACGTTTTCAAATCTTTTTCTCATCTCTCTTCAATTGTTTTGTCTTTTCTTCTCAGTATTATCTCCCTTCCGTTAATTCTTTCTCCTCCACTTTTATTATCTCTTTTTTCCTTTTGTTCTCTCTCCTCTGCCTTTATTCTCTTTTTCCTACACTCACATCTCCTTTGTCAATATCAAATTATCAATAACAATATAAAATTCAATAAAAAACAAAGATGTTACATATACAAAACGTTTCTTATTAGAAAATTTTGCAAACATATCTAGCATTTTCTTATTGAATAATTTTATTAACTCACTACATCTTCTTTTCTTTTTTTATTTATTAATTCTAGACTTAGAGTCTTTACCATAAAACATAACAAGATCGCTAAAATCTTAGAGGTGGAAAAAATTAAATTTCTTTATGGTAAAATATTCTTTTCATTTTTTATTTCTAAAGTTAGAGTTTTTATTAAAAAAAACTCTTTATCTACCCATTTTGTTCATCTCTATAATTTTTTTTCCTCTTTCCGTTTCTCAAATCTACAATTTTTATTTACATCATCCATATATTAGATTTTAGGATTTTTTGCCTTATTTCCAATCAAATTTGGTTTTTATTTTCATTCATCTAAAACATTCAAAGATGAAAAAACAACAAATTCAAGTTTTTATAAAAATCATCTTAGGTATTTTGTGCAGCTTTTATTTTAAAATTTTGTTAAGTTCTATTCATTCAAATTAATAGCTTCATTTGCATCATAATAAAGTTAATTTATTAGCATAGAGAGGAACTAAAAACTCCAAATGGACATAGTCCCACAAGTAGTTGAGAGTAAAAGAGTTTTAATATGTTACAAAGAATAACTGAGAGCAAGGAAAAATCTAGAAATATCGTGATAATTATGTAGTATGGAAAAAGATTTTTCTGATGGTAAAAAGTCTAATTTTAAAAATAATAAATAAATAATGATGTCGATAGGTAATATGACTATCCAGTAATGTACCAAAAAAATAAAACTATCCGATAAAAAAAATTCTTTAGTAAGAAAATATTTTGTATCTCTATTTATTGAATAAAAAGTCTATCTTTGAGATTTAACCGAACCACTAAATTAAAATTTCATATTTATGATCCTTGGAAACACTAAATTGATGTTAAATTTGAGAGAACGCTAGGGAAGTGTTCAAAATCTCATCTCAATTCTTAACCTGAAAGAAGAAAGATAAAGCCACCATAAATATCACTGCATTTAAGGTTAAGAAATTAATACACATAAAGTATTCTTAAACAAGCCAAATTAGACCCATAGTAATAACATCAATTCATTGTTTGAAAAAGGTAAATTTTGAAAGAAGGTTATTTGTGTCATTTAGTGACCAAACAATAAAAAGTTGAAGTGGGAATATTAATAGAGGAGTGCGAATATGAATCCCCTGCACAATATTAGCAGCATCATCAATCTCAACTTCCTTGGGGACTCTTTCTCATCATCAATATTGGCAGGATTACGTTTGCTTTCTTTGTTCCATGATGTGTATTTTGGCCTTAATTCCAAACCCCATGTTTGACCCCCCTTGGGGACTCCTTCGCTGTTGTATCTACATAGAAGTAATGGTTGGAGATGGGCCGAACGATCAAATGATTCTTCACTAGCTACCAACCCTCACATTGCAACGAAAAATTGACATTTATTGAAACACCCCATCCCAAATTTACCCAATACACAGTATTTACTGAACAACAGTGCCGATACGTGGCACAAACAGTAAATACAACAGAATAATTCGGCCCAACGGCCCAAAGATAATATCAATCACCCGATCTCAGGTGTAATAACAATTATAGCATAGCGGAAGCAATTTTTAAGAATCACAGCAAAAGCATGAATCGACTCGATGCAAAACTATGGATCCAGATCCGTCAGAGGAGATGCCGCAGCCTGCCATGATGCATACCTGCATAAAGAACAACGAAGCCTGCCGATGGGGCAGGTGAGGGGTGAGATTCTCCATAATCTCACCGACACATAACCCATAATGAACAACATAGCAAATATTTTAACAGTCATGGGCACATCAATACAGCATACGTGTTATGGACGGAACACTGAACAAATACAGTCATAAAGAACAATGCGGACTATGCAATTGTCCACCCCATCGACTATGCAATGCACTGACCATCTAATGCTGACTGTACCATTACACTAGTGCCCGACCAGAACACTTCGACTCGACTATGTATTGGGTATCCGACCCAGTCTCAACAGACTATATAATACATACTCTAGTCCTGACAGACTATACTCAACAGAGGTTCCTCATTGCATGATAACATACCGGTACTGTGCTTGCTGATCATCTAACCCGGTACCAAAACAAATTCAAATCGCGTGAGCCTCGCTCACCGGGTAGCCGGCAACCAGCACGGACCATACCGAACGAACATCTCAAACCGGTCCCCGGGTAGAATCACAACACAGCAACAGCAACAGCAGCCATCTCAGCAACTCGTAACCACAACAACAACTATCCTCACTAATCTCGATCTCTGGGTATCGACATACCCTTAGAAATGACAATAGCCCAACCGTCGACCACAACCCGACAACCAACATATCTCCTTATCCTATCAACAATGTGAAGTGATACTCATCCGACAATTTTCAAAAGAAACCGACAATAAACAAAGGACAACTGGCAACCGATGCCAACAACAATAGACTACTCACGACCAACAACAACAACAACACCCGCAAACTGGCAACCTATGCCGACCACGGTCAACCGACTATACTGACAACCTCCCAGGGTATGATCATGAGACAACATGCATATGAACATAACACATCACAGCCCAATAAAGCAAAAACACATTTCAATCAAAGCTGAGCCAAGGCCAAAAGAATGCTTAATTACTTCTATTACCAATTTTATCTTCCGGGCCCTGTCACTGGACAAGCTAGGGGTCAGACCTGGATATCAACATATTTCGGGTGCCAGACCAAAATGAAGAGAGCCCAGGGATCGACATCCCAAAAATACGAACCCAGGGATAGACATCCCAAAATAGTAACCCAGGGATAGACATCCCAAATAAATCAACGGGATAGACATCCACAAGAACCCAGGTCAAGGCCACCAAAAAACAGTCTTTACCCATCGAGTCAGACCACTACTTCCCAAGTGACATTAAAGTCGTCCACACAATTTCCAATTATCCAATTTCCATTTCCAATATCCATTATCAATTTTTCATGTTCAATAGTCCAACAACAATCACAACACAACATTCAGAGATTCAATATTACAGTCGGAAATCTCAACAGCAATAATCACGACAATCAAATATCCAACAGTGAAAATCTCAACAGTTCAATAAAACAACAAAGCACACAAGTAATTCGGCACATATCAAAGGAAATCTACTCTCACAACAAATATCAGCAAATATCACAAAATCATCAACAACAATAACCATAAGATGCAATGGAACCTATGTAGTTCCAAGACCAACCATCCCGGCTATCACGGGTAGAATGACGTATATGCAACCTCACCTGATACTCCTCAGAAGCTGGTATCCGGTTAAGCCTTGATATTCCTATAATATAACAACAATAATCACTTATTATGCACAAACAAGATGGTTATGCATGATGCCGGTTAACAATTATTAGACGGCTTATCGGTTCATTTTATTATTTCCATAGTTATTTTTTTTCCGTTTTTGTGGGGATTACTAACAACCTATTTTCCATCTGATATACCAATCATATTCGACTTAAGTCAAAACCAAAACCGAGCGTCCAAGCCGATAACCCGACCCTTGGGTTGCTTAAGAAAACACCTTAAATCATATAAAGGAAATTATATTTTGGTAGGTAGAACAAATTACGGCCCGTAAAATACTTCGTAATCCATTTAATAATATAAAGTAAATAATATTTGTAAATAATATATCCGATAGTGAAATCGTTAAGTAGAGAACATCACCATCCAAAATTAACACAGCCGATGTGTGGTATAAAGTAATATTGTAACTTTTACAGTAAGATAAACGTATACAACCGATACTTTTCAAATAGAGTGTAAGGATAATAATAATAACTCATTACGTAATATAATAAATACTTACAAGCATACTTTTAGTGCTATCAAAATTAGTGAACAAAGAGTAAAATAATATTTCAAAGTGATAATACCGCTTTTACGTTAATAATATATTTCCGGTAAGTCAATAAACATGGTTTAGCCTTGAGATATCGTTGGTATATATATTTATATATGTAAGAATAAAGTTGATAAGTGAATTAAGGTATGAGCCTATTATTATTTAGCCTAGGAGAACGGAAATTAAACATTTTAGAATCGTAATAACATAATTAAGAAATTAATCCCAGGGGACCTTCACTTGCGTTTAGTCCATCGGAGTAAATGATAAAACAATAGGTAAAAGACTTAATTAGAAATTATAGGCCTTTAACTATAATTAGCCCAATTAAAATAAATATCATCGAAAATTAAATTCGATGGGCCTTTTACGAGCCCAAATAAACGTAAATGAAATTAAGCGGAAATTGAATACTGTGGGCCTTTTAATAGCCCAATTAAATAAGAGCAGGAGATAAATGAAAACACAGATAAATAATAAAAACAAGCATAATACAATTAATAAGACATAAAATAAAAACCATAAGTTAATTAAATTAGGTTAATCAAATTAAATTAATCAATTTTAATTAGCGTCGTTTTAATGTCCGGTCTGTTTTAACGTTCGGGTTGGTGAATATGATGCAAAAGGTCCAAGCTCGGGTTTTACCCAAAGGTTCGTTTCCGGGTTCGCCGGAAAATTCCCGGGACTCGCCGGAAGCCCGCCGGATTCCGGCCAGGTACTATTCACAGCAGTACTCGACACAGCCAAACTCCACTGTTTACTGCTCCTCTCCCAACAAGACACCAAAGCCACACCACCAGGACAACAACCGGGTCATCATCGAGCGCACCATCTCCATGGCAACGCTCCGATGGCCGATGCTCTACCACACAGCAATGTCCACAAAACCCAACATCACCTCCCTCGTCCACAAGAGCACCGTCGGCGACATCACAGACCACCCCAACCACACTTCCTCTCAATCAAAACACAAAACCAAGCAACCAAGTTTCGATTAGTCCAGACCATATTGAATCGGGTTATAGGAAGAAACAAAAAGAAAGGAAAGAGCGTGAGGATCGACGCCGGACCTTACCCTCTCATCTACACAGTGGCGACGTCCAGGCAGATCAGGAAGAGCGAGGGCGGCGTGCAGACGGGGAGGCGAGGTTGCGTGCGGTGGTGGCGTCGATCCGAGGCGGTGACACCGGCGAACGGCGAGCAGCTGGCACGGGGAGGAGATGGTCGCGGGCGGCGCGACGCGAAGAAGGTGGAGACGGGGCTCGTCGCGGCGACTGCAGAGGAGAAGGAGAGAGAGGAAAAGAAAAGGAAGGCAGAGAGAGGTTGGTGGCCGATGAAGAGAGGAAGGAGAAGCAGAAATGGAAGGTTTTGAGGGCGGCGGTGGTGGTTGTGTTGGTGGAGGGGAAGGAGAGAGAGAGAGGAAGACAAGGAAGGTAAAGGAGAAGAGGGCGGGTGAGGAGCTCGGTGGAGGAGAAGATGAGATAAAGAAGAAAAAGGGAAAAAAAGATGGTGGGAAAAAGGAGATGATATAAAAAAAAAGAAAGGTGGAGAAGATGGTGGGTGGTTGGCCGGTAGTGGTGGAGAAGAAGATAATGGAAAGAAAGAAAAAGGAAGAGAAGAAGAAAAGAAGAAGGAAAAAGGGAAAATTAAAAGAAAATATGGGAAAAGATAGGGAAAAGAAAGAGAGTAGAAAAATTAGAAAAGAAGAAGGAACGGGAGAGAGGCAGAGCTGGTCCGGGAGAGAGAAAGAAGCGTGGCTCGTGTGTCGGTAAAATTTGTTTGTCCGTCGATGACCAAAATATCCTCCGTTCCGGCTTTAACCCGTTAGAAGTACAAGGGTATATCCGTCTTTTCGTCAAATTCCGTCCCGTGTCCGAAAATACAACTTGGGCTCGGAAAATCCGATTAATCATCCCAAGCACTGTCCAAGTCTCGGAATTCAAAACCGAGGCTCGGTAAGCTATAAAGGATGCTCGGAATCCTCGAGTAATTCCTCGGAATTAATTCCGAGGCTCGGTTAGTGGAAGGTGCTCCAAAACATCGTACGTCCTTAGTGATCGAAACGGAGCTCGATTTCTCCCGGTAAAACTCTCGAAATTAACTCAAGATGGTAGAATGCTCGATTAACCGTGATAAAAATTTATTTACCACAGTAAGAGTTAAAACAACTCGGTAAATTCGCAAAAATTTTACCCGGGTCGTTACAGTCTACCCCCTTAAAAGAATTTCGTCCCCGAAATTCCCGCTTATTCAACACATACCATTTTACCAAAAACTTGTCATTTTTCAAACTTATCTTTCAAAAACTTGTTAGATTTTCAGAAACTCATTAGCAAAAACTTCGGAGTAACCAAGCAACAATACTGTTAAGCACAGAAGCACATATAGTTAGCCGATCAATACGTATTCGTAAGAGAGAATACTCACATGTGAATGTTCTGCAGCAGGCTGGCGTCCCTCGACTGGATCCATAATGCACAAACCATATGAATATGCATGCAATCATGTTAAGCAAGTGGAGCGGGCAATGCACAGCACACTCGCACAACAAACAAGCACAGCAAACACCCTAGGACCTACCGCCCGCTCCGCTACCAAACTGAAACACCCCATCCCAAATTTACCCAATACACAGTATTTACTGAACAACAGTGCCGACACGTGGCACAAACAGTAAATACAACAGAATAATTCGGCCCAACGGCCCAAAGATAATATCAATCACCCGATCTCGGGTGTAATAACAATTATAGCACAGCGGAAGCAATTTTTAAGAATCACAGCAAAAGCATGAATCGACTCGATGCAAAACTATGGATCCAGATCCGTCAGAGGAGATGCCCCAGCCTGCCATGATGCATACCTTCATAAAGAACAACGAAGCCTGCTGATGGGGCAGGTGAGGGGTGAGATTCTCCATAATCTCACCGACACATAACCCATAATGAACAACATAGCATATATTTTAACAGTCATGGGCACATCAATACAGCATACGTGTTATGGACGGAACACTAAACAAATACAGTCATAAAGAACAATGCGGACTATGCAATTGTCCACCCCATCGACTATGCAATGCACTGACCATCTAATGCTGACTGTACCATTACACTAGTGCCCGACCAGAACACTTCGACTCGACTATGTATTGGGTATCCGACCCAGTCTCAACAGACTATATAATACATACTCTAGTCCTGACAGACTATACTCAACAGAGGTTCCTCATTGCATGATAACATACCGGTACTGTGCTTGCTGATCATCTAACCCGGTACCAAAGCAAATTCAAATCGCGTGAGCCTCGCTCACCGGGTAGCCGGCAACCAGCACGGACCATACCCAACGAACATCTCAAACCGGTCCCCGGGTAGAATCACAACACAGCAACAGCAACAGCAGCCATCTCAGCAACTCGTAACCACAACAACAACTATCCTCACTAATCTCGATCTCTGGGTATCGACATACCCTTAGAAATGACAATAGCCCAACCGTCGACCACAACCCGACAACCAACATATCTCCTTATCCTATCAACAATGTGAAGTGATACTCATCCGACAATTTTCAAAAGAAACCGACAATAAACAAAGGACAACTGGCAACCGATGCCAACAACAGTAGACTACTCACGACCAACGACAACAACAACACCCGCAAACTGGCAACCTATGCCGACCACGGTCAACCGACTATACTGACAACCTCCCAGGGTATGATCATGAGACAACATGCATATGAACATAACACATCACAGCCCAACAAAGCAAAAACACATTTCAATCAAAGCTGAGCCAAGGCCAAAAGAATGCTTAATTACTTCTATTACCAATTTTATCTTCCGGGCCCTGTCACTGGACAAGCTAGGGGTCAGACCTGGATATCAACATATTTCGGGTGCCAGACCAAAATGAAGAGAGCCCAGGGATCGACATCCCAAAAATACGAACCCAGGGATAGACATCCCAAAATAGTAACCCAGGGATAGACATCCCAAATAAATCAACGGGATAGACATCCCAAGCATAGACATGCTTCCACAAGAACCCAGGTCAAGGCCACCACAAAACAGTCTTTACCCATCGAGTCAGACCACTACTTCCCAAGTGACATTAAAGTCGTCCACACAATTTCCAATTATCCAATTTCCATTTCCAATATCCATTATCAATTTTCCATGTTCAATAGTCCAACAACAATCACAACACAACATTCAGAGATTCAATATTACAGTCGGAAATCTCAACAGCAATAATCACGGCAATCAAATATCCAACAGTGAAAATCTCAACAGTTCAATAAAACAACAAAGCACACAAGTAATTCGGCACATATCAAAGGAAGTCTACTCTCACAATAATTACCAGCAAATATCACAAAGTTATCAACAACAATAACCATAAGATGCAATGGAACCTATGTAGTTCCAAGACCAACCATCCCGGTTATCACGGGTGGAATGACGTATATGCAACCTCACCTGATACTCCTCGGAAGCTGGTATCCGGTTAAGCCTTGATATACCTATAATATAACAACAATAATCACTTATTATGCACAAACAAGATGGTTATGCATGATGCCGGTTAACAATTATTAGACGGCTTATCGGTTCATTTTATTATTTCCATAGTTATCTTTTTTTCCGTTTTTGTGGGGATTACTAACAACCTATTTTCCATCTGATATACCAATCATATTCGACTTAAGTCAAAACCAAAACCGAGCGTCCAAGCCGATAATCCGACCCTTGGGCTGCTTAAGAAAACACCTTAAATCATATAGAGGAAATTATATTTTGGTAGGTAGAACAAATTACGGCCCGTAAAATACTTCGTAATCCATTTAATAATATGAAGTAAATAATATTTGTAAATAATATATCCGATAGTAAAATCGTTAAGTAGAAAACATCACCATCCAAAATTAACACAGCCGATGTGTGGTATAAAGTAATATTGTAACTTTTACAGTAAGATAAACGTATACAACCGATACTTTTCAAATAGAGTATAAGGATAATAATAATAACTCATTACGTAATATAATAAATACTTACAAGTATACTTTTAGTGCTATCAAAATTAGTGAACAAAGAGTAAAATAATATTTCAAAGTGATAATACCGCTTTTACGTTAATAATATATTTCCGGTAAATCAATAAACATGGTTTAGCCTTGAGATATCGTTGGTATATATATTTATATATGTAAGAATAAAGTTGATAAGTGAATTAAGGTATGAGCCTATTATTATTTAGCCTAGGAGAACGGAAATTAAACATTTTAGAATCGTAATAACATAATTAAGAAATTAATCCCAGGGGACCTTCACTTGCGTTTAGTCCATCGGAGTAAATGATAAAACAATAAGTAAAAGACTTAATTAGAAATTATAGGCCTTTAACTATAATTAGCCCAATTAAAATAAATATCATCGAAAATTAAATTCGATGGGCCTTTTACGAGCCCAAATAAACGTAAATGAAATTAAGCGGAAATTGAGTACTATGGGCCTTTTAATAGCCCAATTAAATAAGAGCAGGAGATAAATGAAAACACAGATAAATAATAAAAACAAGCATAATAAAATTAATAAGACATAAAATAAAAACCATAAGTTAATTAAATTAGGTTAATCAAATTAAATTAATCAATTTTAATTAGCGTCGTTTTAATGTCCGGTCTGTTTTAGCGTTCGGGTTGGTTAATATGATGCAAAAGGTCCAAGCTCGGGTTTTACCCAAAGGTTCGTTTCCGGGTTCGCCGGAAAATTCCCGGGACTCGCCGGAAGCCCGCCGGATTCCGGCCAGGTACTATTCACAGCAGTACTCGACACAGCCAAACTCCACTGTTTACTGCTCCTCTCCCAACAAGACACCAAAGCCACACCACCAGGACAACAACCCGGTCATCATCGAGCGCACCATCTCCATGGCAACGCTCCTATGACCGATGCTCCACCACACAACAATGTCCACAAAACCCAACATCACCTCCCTCGTCCACAAGAGCACCGTCGGCGACATCACAGACCACCCCAACCACACTTCCTCTCAATCAAAACACAAAACCAAGCAACCAAGTTCCGATTAGTCCAGACCACATTGAATCGGGTTATAGGAGGAAACAAAAAGAAAGGAAAGAGCGTGAGGATCGACGCCGGACCTTACCCTCTTATCTACGCAGTGGCGGCGTCGAGGCAGATCAGGCAGTGCGAGGGCGGCGTGCAGGCGGGGAGGCGAGGTTGCGTGCGGTGGTGGCGTCGATCCGAGGCGGTGACACCGGCGAACGGCGAGCAGCTGGCACGGGGAGGAGATGGTCGCGGGCGGCGCGACGCGAAGGAGGTGGAGGCGGGGCTCGTCGCGGCGACTACAGAGGAGAAGGAGAGAGAGGAAAAGAAAAGGAAGGCAGAGAGAGGTTGGTGGCCGGTGAAGAGAGAAAGGAGAAGCAGAAATGGAAGGTTTTAAGGGCGGCGGTGGTGGTTGTGTTGGTGGAGGGGAAGGAGAGAGAGAGAGAGGAAGAAAAGGAAGGTAAAGGAGAAGAGGGCGGGTGAGGAGCTCGGTGGAGGAGAAGATGAGATAAAGAAGAAAAAGAGAAAAAGAAGATGGTGGGAAAAAGGAGATGATATAAAAAAAAAAGAAAGGTGGAGAAGATGGTGGGTGGTTGGCCGGTAGTGGAGGAGAAGAAGATAATGAAAAGAAAGAAAAAGGAAGAGAAGAAGAAAAGAAGAAGGAAAAAGGGAAAATTAAAAGAAAATATGGGAAAAGATAGGGAAAAGAAAGAGAGTAGAAAAATTAGAAAAGAAGAAGGAACGGGAGAGAGGCAGAGTTGGTCCGGGAGAGAGAAAGAAGCGTGGCTCGTGTGTCGGTAAAATTTGTTTGTCCGTCGATGACCAAAATATCCTCCGTTCCGGCTTTAACCCGTTAGAAGTACAACCCATATAGGCAGAAAAGCAGTTTTTCCGTCCCGTGTCCGAAAATACAACTTGGGCTCGGAAAATCCGATTAATCATCCCAAGCACTGTCCAAGTCTCGGAATTCAAAACCGAGGCTCGGTAAGCTATAAAGGATGCTCGGAATCCTCGAGTAATTCCTCGGAATTAATTCCGAGGCTCGGTTAGTGGAAGGTGCTCCAGAACGTCGTACGTCCTTAGTGATCGAAACGGAGCTCGATTTCTCCCGGTAAAACTCTCGAAATTAACTCAAGATGGTAGAATGCTCGATTAACCGTGATAAAAATTTATTTACCACAGTAAGAGTTAAAACAACTCGTTAATTTCGCAAAAATTTTACCCGGGTCGTTACATTTATGCTTCTAAGTATTAATTTTTTATAAAATATTTTTTTCTTGAGAAATCTAAAGATTTGTTAATTGCTTTAATTTTGAGCAAGAAACACAATCCATGCCCAAACTCATTTCCTCTTTCACCAAAAAATTGCTTTTGAAGAGCTCTTCAACTTTAAATATATGTAATACATTGAAACACTAAACACAACATTGAAATGTTGCTTAAGCTTTTAGTTAAGAAAGAAAAGATTTAATTTTTAAAATAGATCCTTTCACAAATATTTCCTATGCATAAGCTTTTGGTTGAGATTAAAAAAACATCTAATTCTTAAAATTGATCATTCTATAAATATTTAGTTTTCTTTCCCCCTTTCTGAATACATGTAAGTTGCAATTGGTCTTGTTCAAGAAGAAGAGAAATAATTTCTGCCCTCAGATTAATTTTTATTTTTATTATTATTTTACCATGATCATACTTATAATTGATTGTTCATTAAAGAAAGGAAGAGGAGGCTACTAAATTTAGGTTCACTAAAAAGAGAAGTCATTAAAAATGGGAGAGAAATAGTTTTTTTAATATTTCCAGATTTCCATGATCATAGTTAAAATTGATTTGTTTACTGTAAGGGAAGAGACCGCTAAAATTGCAGTTAAAAAAACCGCTAAAAGTTAGAGATGGATAGCTACCAACAATGCCACGTAGGACAAGCTAAAGTCCTTTCATCATTAACTTTATATATAGTAGTTTTTATGCACGTGCACATAAGTCCTAAAATGAATTCTACTGTCCTAAAATTTTGCTATATTTGTCCCTCCTTATCTGTTAAGAATAGAGTGTTTAATCTTGAGAAAGATGAAAGTGAAGAGGAGGAGGAGGAAGAAGAAGAGGGCAGCCGGTAGGAGGAGAAGAAGAGTTTCATCCATTTTATCCTGTTTTGTACAATATAAACATAAGGGGGTAGGGACTGTTAGGTAGGTAGACATCCACAAACACACACGTTTTATAATACTCCCCCTTGGATATCATTATGTATTGGGTAGAATACGCTTAGGGAGAATTGCCTCATTAAAAACCTTACCAAGAATAACCCAGTGGGATAAAAACTTTGTGAAGGGAAAAAGAGTGCATTGCGTATTCTACTCCCCCTCATTTTAGCCTCTCTTGATTTCTTGATATCGTTGTATGCCAATCATCCTTGTCAACTTCAAGTGGTGAGTGCTTTGTCCGATCACTTTTGATACATTACTTTAATTGGACAATGTAGGCAGCATTATCTTCATGATTTGTTGTTGGAGCATCTTCCTTGCCCTCTTGCTTTTGTGGTCCCGATGATATTGCAATATCATGTGTAATGTTGTAGCAGATGTCTGTCTGTGCTTTATGTGGATCAAATAGAGGACTTGCATCTGCAAAAACCAACTATATTCTCTTCGGGTTTACAGGGTTAATATAATACCACATCTATTATATCCCGAAGATAAGAGCAAAGTTATATATTGCCAATAGGATTAAGTTAAAAGCTTCAGGCTTCATGTTACTAGCAATATAGATTTTCACTTAAATAGGATACTTCAGGACCAATCTAACAGCACAGCATTTGGAGGCTTCTTCAGGAGTTCCATTAATATTTAAAACACAATCATAAATATAAGCAACAATAAGTGCAACTACATAGATCATATTTGCAAGAATAATTATACTTCACATACTCAAAATTTAGTTTAAACCATATAAAGATCAATTTTAACTTAATATATTTGTATATTGCCGGGAATTAGTTGCTTCAAGCAACTTGAATCCTTCAGTGATTCTCATGCATATGTCATGACTTATGGATCCGTAAAATTATAGGCTGTAATAGCATCCATTTGATGCATTTCTAATTCTTTTCATATAATGCCAGACTTATCAATAATAATTGCATCCACCAGAGGGGAGTATATCACCTCACAATTAATACTAGGTCGTTTGGGTAAAATCTTGTGCTGTAAATCGTGCTTTATATCTTACCATTTATTTTTCTTTTCGCACAAATACCCATTTTATGACCGATTTTACACCTATCTGATGTACAGACTACAGGTCCGAAAAATATCTCGCTTCACAAGCGAGTCTAACACAGCCTTAATTATGTCTTCTCTATTTTGGCCAATCATTCTGCGCCTACATTTACCAAAGTAGGTTCATGATTCTCATTTTTTATTTAGCGCTATACTATATATAAAACAAGTATTCCGTCGACGGTTACTTTACGTCGGTTCCATCTTATTCCTGACACTGTAATTGAGATCTCATCATACTTATTTATTTCAGGTACCTGAGTTACTTCTGGAACTTTATCAATTGTGTCAAAAAACCTCTTCTGGAGTACATTTAATATGAACCTCTACTGGAGGCCATCTTTTCTAACTGGGGCCATCTTATCTCTTTTGCTCCTTTCTCTCTATCGAGAAATTTTGTTTTCTTTTGGAACCGAGTATTTTCTACGCTTTTTGCGTACTTTAGATTCATTTGCATACTATACTTGTTCTTCTGGAACATTAATTTGAACAGGAGCATTTGCAGCTGCTATATAAGATTCGGTCACTTTATGTTTCTGGCAATTTCATATCAATTTTCCTGCAAATGAATCATCTTTTGAACTTCAAGTTCATACTAATTTGTTTGAGGATCAACAACTATATACTGATAATATATTTCAATAATATCTTTATCCAGCTGCTCATTTTCTCCCCCTGATGTTGGGTATACACACATATCGAATTAACAATAAGCAAATCTTGCTATAAATGAATCTCCAATACTTTAGTCAATAGTTTCAATAACGTTGTAATTGATGGAGATTCATACCCAACATCTATTCCCAATCTTCTTTAAGGACCAACTTTATTATGCTGTGGTGGAGCATTTGGTACATAATCGACGGTCCGAAGATGGGAGATATTTTGTGACCAATAACCAATTAAATGCAGAGACCTTATGATAACTTGTTGGCTTGATGCACACAAGTGCTGCTGCGTGTAAAATACCATTTTCTCAAATAGTTATATTTCATCAATGGTCCTGCAATCAATTGTCAATGTTCCCCTAGATCTGTTTGGGTTTATTTCCAATGATATACGTTACCCATTGAAGAAATATACCAGCATTATCTAGACATATAGTCTGATAACATAAGTAAGGATAAGTACCCGCAAGTGGCCAAATTATTAAATAAGTGCGCACAATGCCAACTTGCGTCACACAATGGACCATCTAGTCGATGCATGGTGAAAATTACCTAGATGGTCAACACGGCGGATTTATTGGTCCGCGTTCATGTCCCTGTATTATTCACAAACTTGCTGGTGATTCTAGGCCAGTCTCATCTTAGGAAGGCCGTACAAATAATTTCGCAGGAAACAAACACATGGAAATCCATTGAATGTAAAACTTCTGGTTTTTCAATGAATGATCCAATAAATTTCGTGCATCATTATTGACCTAGGATGGCCCAACCGGTCATGCCAAACAATAAGTCCATGTACCAACTTCAAGTTGGTGCTAGCTTTAGGCTGCTATTTATGTGTCAGCTTCAGGCTGGATAACTTAGAAAAATTATTTACCAGCTTCTGGCTGGTGCATACTAGCTATAAATTACATATCTATCAGCCAACTTCTAATTGGTCTCAACTTCAGGCTGTATGAACTTGTGTATTTAAATACTTAAAATTGCTAGCTTCAGGCTAGAGCATTTCAGCTTCTGGCTAGATATGTTAAGTTTCAATTACTCAACTGCTAGCTTCAGGCTAGCTATATATGTGCCAATTTTAAGCTTATTTCTGCCACTCATGTAAAAAAAGATCAGAATTATTGGGCAGTGTGGCGACAAACTTTCTCAAAAAACAAATGCACATTTCTAATCACCGAAAAATCTTCTGGATCTTTTCGAAGACAAAAAGAGGGGCCACATTTTGAAAAACTGACACCTAGCTATCTAAGCTCAGGCTATATAAGAAGGGGGGAGATATGTGATGGAAACATACAGAAAATCATCAACAAGATAAAACATGCCTTCCCTCGTTACTGTTTCCTTTGTTGAGGGTGCCTCTCTATGAAGAAGGAATAGACTAGCCTATACGCTAGCATGGTGAATGAGCAACAGGAGGAATTGCCGAGCGAACTCGCAAGAATTCCTCGTTTAGTTTTTGTTGATGAGCTTTACTCATCTAGGTTCTTTGTGACTCCTATGGAAGCGACTTTCTTCCTAGAGGACCTAAGCAATCTAAGGGCTTCCTTTTATAGCTCGGCTAACTCTATAATGTTTTTCATATCTGATAGAATGCAGGAATTTCAACTAGAGCCATCTTGGCAAATTCTGAATCATAGCAGCTATTATCAAGTTTCAATGATGGCTCGGAGTATCCCGAGGGTTTCTGGGTTATCGCCTACATGGCACAAGGTACGACTTTTATTATGGAATTGCAGGGGAATGGCCTGGTGGTTCGTGCGTACCTTAATGGATTTGAAGAATCAGTACAAGCCCAACATGGTACTGATTACTGAAACCCTGTGACAACCTGTAGAGAATCATGGAGCAATACCACTCCGTTTTCCTCCAACTAATCGGTTTGAACTACCTGGAGAAAACAACATAGGTGGTATGTGGTTCTCCTGGAACGACAGTGTTAAGGTCAACATCGATAACGAAGCCCAGAGTTTTAGGGTCAATGTTGTACCCAACAGATAGATTACTGTTTAAACATATGTATGAGAGCCATTCTTCTTTGAATGTTCTCTAGTTATGGATCCGTTTATGCAATAATAATATGCATGTTTGCTTTGAGCCTTTTCCATTTATTATCTTATTTACGCCCATAGGCACAAATAATTATACTGTCTTAGTCGCTTCAGGGAATAGATCAGAGTCAATTCATCGGGATCCATAATAATTCATTTTATTACAACGGGTGTTTGTACTCTTTTAGAGTATATGCTCTTCCAGAGTGTAAATATACGATCTTCTAGATCATATTTAAAACATGTGTTCTTCAGGAACATATTCGAATGTATGCTCTTCTGGAGCGTGTTAATCTTTTTCTCATTTCGAGATATCATAATATGTTATATTGACATCCACACATATAATTCTCCCCCTGTGGATGCCAATTTTGCATTGTCTTCGAGACTAATGCTTGAGGCATTATTCTAGAAACAATTATAAAGTACTGAGAAGTACATAAAATAAAATACAATGCATAATAATTTAAACTGAACATAAAATAAATTGAATATAAAATGAATTGTTAAGGAAGTATAATATCCACCTTCTGGTGGTCATATAATTTCCATCTTCTGGTGGTAGTAGTTTTTATTTTTGATTTTCCTTTGAAGGATCTTCAGGATCTTTTGAACGGTAAGACTTCCAGTCTTCGTTGTATTTTTTTTTGTTATTATTTATTGAGTCTGCTGGAAATTATAAGGTTCTCGAATAACATAATTTAAATAAAGTTAAAATCTTAATTGAAAGAAATAAACATGAGCCTTTCGTTAATTAGCCCAATGAAGAATTAAATAACCGAAAAATTAAAAGCAATGGGCCTTACATAAATTAGCCCAATTAAAAATTAAATTATCGCAAGGTAAATGCGGTGGCCTTATACGAGCCCAATAAAATTGTAAAGAAATTAAAACGATAAAGTAAATACAATGGGCCTTATATGAGCCCAATTGGAATGTAAAGAACAGAATATTAAAATATAATGGGCATAATATGAGCCCAAGCTTAATATAAATGAAAAACAATAAAATAAATACAATAGCGATCGGGGCTTGCCGGGAAAAACCCAAGGTTTCCAGCCAAACACTTCTGGGCTTGCCGGGAAAATCCCGAGATGCTAAATTTCGGCCAAATATTTTCGGGCTTGTCGGGAAAATCTCGAGACGTCGGATTCCGGTCAAACACTTCTGCATCCGCCGATTCCGACCGAACACTGTTCACTGTGCAGGAAAATTAAATACTATGGGCCTTTTAATAGCCCAACCGGAATTTAAGAAAAAAAACGTAAAATATGCTTACTCAATAAATCCCTTTTAATTTCAATTTCCAAAATTTTTTATTTTCTTTTCTCTCTTTCCCTTTTTTTTCTTTTTTTCTTTCTCTTTTTTTTTTTTTTCAATTCCTCTCCATGAGATTGAGAACACCTCACGGGTACAATTAAATATATTGCTTTCCAAATATATGTAAATCAATCGTGAAACAAAAAAAAAACCCCACAAATGGAGCCCACGATACTGAAGAGGAACGGATGGCAGTTTTTTGTGGAAGTATGGCCATTTCTATAATGAAAAGAGAGAGAGAGAGGAATTGCACCTGTATAAAGCTTGAAAGCAGTTGGGAGACTCCTTTGTTTAATAACGAACGAGATCTCTGATTTGTTGAGCTTATAAAGCCCCAGGTCTATCATAATTGGCTTGGCTCTCTTATTTAGTTTCCACCCCAAGCGACTGCTATGCTGTATGAAGTTGAGATGTCTTGGTAAGCCAGAAAAGGCATCAATTAGATCATCTTCGGTTACCAAAGGGTAATCAGAGGCACTAAGATTAATAAACCAATCCCATTTGCAAGTCCTCAACAGAATCGCCATTGCATGGAGGGTAGTGGCAAGCATAGTAGGACCTCTGTATGTCACCAAATTTGGCTTCCCAACAATCCACACATTGCCCACCTGGCTAAACACAGGGTCACTGGATACAAACTCAGCTATCTGTGCATGCTCCTTCTCTGGCGCATCATAGTCCACATGTATCAGGTAATCGTTCCCTGGATGGTACAGAGCTTTTAAGACACGCATTAGCTTCTTTGCATCCCCCCTTGAGGCGGATATTAAGTATGCAAATGTTACCGGATATAGGTTGTGGTTAATGGTGGTTTAACTCTATTCTTCTTCTTCGTTTCCAGAGTTTGTTTTTCTTTTCTTTTTGCTTCTGCTTGAAACATGCACTGGGTAGAGGCTTTCGTGCTGATAACGTGTTAAGAATAGAGTGTTTAATCTTGAGAAAGATGAAAGTGAAGAGGAGGAGGAGGAAGAAGAAGAGGGCAGCCGGTAGGAGGAGAAGAAGAGTTCCATCCATTTCTTCCTGTTTTGTACAATATAAACATATGGGGGTAGGGACGGTTAGGTAGGTAGACATCCACAAACACACACGTTTTATAACATTATCCATGTTTTCTTCTCTCTCTCTTTTTTTTTTCTCTTCTTTCTTTCTTTTCCATTCTCTTTTTTCTCCAATCCTTCACTCTATCTAATCCTAGACTTGAGTTCTCAGCAAATCTAATTTAAGAGTTGCTTACAAATTACCCTTAGAATGTGTTTTATAAAGCTCACAGAAAAACCGGACCAGAAATCACGATTTCTAGCATAAGTCTATACTCAGATTTTTGCTCAATAGCTAGGATAAATCTTCAGAGGTGTAATGGACCCCTTTTATAGAATCTGAGTATAGGGGAAGGTTGCTGCAACGAATCTTTGTACTCCTAGTTGACTTCAGTTCATTAATTCTTCATCTTGGCACCGTTGCGCCATGTCAACTCCTTGGTTGTAGAGAATTACCAAATCTGGAAAGTTTGGACTACCTTCTTAAGTTGAGTAGGAGTTTGGTGGGAAAGTATTTTGCTCTTCAATAATGTCTTCCCTCTTACTTGTTCATCAGTTCAAACCGTTAGAATTGGGTTTTTAATGCCCAGAGGACCACACGCAAGTTGCTGGAAAGTTTGGTAGTGACAGCTTGCAAATATGGTAGCAACAAAAACCATCTGGCGTGTTTTGAGATATGGTTTCAACAAAAACCATAATTTCTCCTGTAAACTACAATCAACACAAGGAAGACTAGAAGCACACTTGTAATTTGTTAGCCATAAAAACCATTTATAACCCATGGCAACACATGGTTAATCCACTAATTAGGAGATGATTAACCCAATTTTTGGTCAACAATGTAAGTTCGGAAAGACTAAGCTAGAGGGGGGGGGGGGGGG
>JAKUCV010003904.1:0-98230 GCA_028386065.3 Turnera subulata | reverse complement strand
CAAGGTGCCTATGTTTATCCTAGCAAGGTTCGAGAGGATAATTGTAATATCCCGATTGCTTGTTGTGGGTGTGGACTTAACTAGGTTACCTTAATAGGATTAAGAACCTAGAGGCAAGGGTTGAGGAATGTCTATAAGATAGACTTGGACAAGGTGTTGTTCACTCAACAATCCAAGAGTTGCATAGAGATGTAATTGAAAAGAGTTGTCTACCTAAATAGCTATGATGTAGGTGATCAGCCCTAGCTGACTTATGTTGTAGTGAAATGTGGATCTTGGCCTACTTGTTATCATTTTATTGATTCTTAGTAGGAGCATTATTTAATTAAATTCCTTGTTAAATGATTTATGTATGCATGACTCTTATTTGTGTGAGTTGATCTTTGTTGTAGAATTACCATGGCACAAAACACAGGTACACTATCATTGCGATCTGTCCTTGAGAAGGACAAAATGAATGGGAATAACTTCCTATCTTGGTATCGCAATTTGAGGATTGTCCTCAAACAAGAAAAGAAGCTGTATGTCCTTGAAGGGCCTGTTCCGATTGAACCGGCGCCTTCTGCACCCAGGGCAGAACGGGATGCTTATAAGAAGCATCTCGATGATGCATTGGATATAGCATGTTTGATGCTGGTAACCATGGACTCGGGGCTTCATAAGCAACACGAGAACATGGGGGCGTTCGATATGATCGAACACCTTAAGATGCTCTTTGAAGAGCAAGCAAGGCATGAGAGGTATGAGACCTCTAAAGCCCTATTCCAATGCAGGATGGCCGAATCATCACCCGTGAGACCTCATGTGCTGAAAATGATCGGATTCATTGAGAGCCTTGAGGGTCTCGGGTTTCCTTTGCCAAAGGAGTTGGCTGTAGACCTAATCCTGCAATCGTTGCCGGACAGCTACGGCCAATTTGTCATGAACTTAAACATGAACCATCTTGACAAATCCTTGTCCGAGTTGCTCAATATGTTGGGAACAGCTGAGCTAAAAATGAAGGCAAGTAAGTCCAACATATTGATGATTGGCAAAGGCAAAGGAAAGGGTAAAGCAAAGTTCGACAAGAAGAAGAAGAGTGCCAAAAGGTTTGGTGCAAGTGCTTCTTCTTGTGATCACAAGCTTAAACCCAAGGGTGGAGTTGCTAAGGATGGACATTGTTTCCATTGCAACAAACCGGGCCACTGGAGACGCAACTGCCCAGTTTACCTTGAAGAGGTAAAGAGGAACAAGAAGGGAAGTGAGACTTCTACTTCAGGTATATTCGTTATACAAGCTAATATTTCTACTTCTGCATCATGGGTATTAGATACCGGATGTGGTTCTCACATTTGTGTAAATGTGCAGGAACTAAGAAAGAGTAGAAGATTGGTGAAAGGTGAGATAGACCTACGTGTGGGGAATGGAGCAAGGGTTGCTGCATTAGCCGTAGGAACCTATTATCTATCTTTACCTAGTGGCTTAGTGTTAGAACTTGATGATTGCTATTTTGTACCTACTATAAGCAGAAATTTGATTTCTGTATCTTGTCTTGACGAGAAAGGATTTTCATTTGTAATAAAGAACAAATGTTGTTCAATTTATTTCAATGATGTATATTATGGTGGTGCAAATTTAAGCAATGGATTGTATGTTCTAAACCTTGAGATGCCGATCTATAACGTTAGTACCAAGAAGGTTAGGTTGAACGATTCTAACGAAACGTATCTTTTGCATTGTCGACTAGGCCATATAAACGAGAATTGCGTTGCTAAGCTCCATAAAGATGGACTATTAAACTCATTTGATTTCGAATCATTTGAGACGTGTGAATCTTGTTTGTTAGGCAAAATGACGAAGGCTCCTTTTACCGGTAAAGGTGAAAGGGCTTCGGAATTGCTAGGTCTCATACATACCGATGTATGTGGACCAATGTCGACACAGGCTAGGGGCGGTTTTCAGTACTTCATTACATTTACCGATGATTTCAGTAGATATGGATATGTGTATCTAATGAGACACAAATCCGAATCCTTTGAAAAGTTCAAAGAATTCAAGAATGAAGTACAGAATCAACTCGGTAAAAGTATTAAGATGCTTCGATCAGATCGAGGTGGTGAATACTTGAGCCGAGAATTTCTTGATCATCTAAAGGGTTGTGGCATAGTATCACAGCTTACTCCACCGGGTACGCCACAATGGAATGGTGTATCCGAAAGGAGGAACATAACCTTGTTGGACATGGTTCGTTCAATGATGAGTCAAGCTAACCTTCCTTTATCCTTTTGGGGACATGCATTGTTGACTGCTGCTTATACACTAAACAATGTTCCATCTAAATCGGTCGAAAAGACACCATATGAGATATGGACTGGGAAGCGTCCCAGTTTGTCTTTTATGAGGATTTGGGGCTGTGAGGCTTACGTAAGACGTGAAGCTTCGGATAAGCTCGGCCCTAAATCCGAGAAGTGCCTATTTGTTGGTTACCCTAAGGAAACCAAAGGGTATTACTTCTATACTCCCACCGACAACAAAGTGTTTGTTGCTCGGACTGCGATTTTTCTAGAAAAGGAGTTTATTTCTAGAGGAATCAGTGGGAGGCAACTAGAACTCGAAGAAGTTCGAGATCTAGAGACTGAGATGGAACAAGGACAGGAACCACAAATTGTTGTGGATGAGAATCCTGTTCCTGTAACACATGGACCACGTAGGTCGGATAGGATTCGGCATGAGCCCGAGAGATATGGATTTCTCGTGACTCATACCGGTGATGTGATGCTCATAGATGAGGATGAGCCCACTACCTATCAGCAGGCCGTTACGGGTTCGGACTCCCAGAAGTGGCTAGAAGCCATGAATTCGGAAATGGATTCCATGTATGAGAACAAGGTATGGACCTTGGTCGAGCCACCCGAAGGGGTAAAACCCATAGGGTGCAAATGGGTCTTTAAGAGAAAGACCGACATGGATGGTAATGTGATTACCTATAAAGGGCGATTGGTGGCGAAAGGTTTCAAACAAGTTCATGGTATTGACTATGATGAAACCTTCTCACCGGTTGCTATGGTTAAATCCATCCGGATTCTGTTGGCTATAGCTGCATATCATGATTATGAGATATGGCAAATGGATGTCAAAACCGCTTTCCTTAACGGAAATCTCTTAGAGGATGTGTACATGACACAGCCTGAGGGTTTTGTCGATCCAAATAATGCCAATATGGTATGCAAGTTGCAAAGGTCCATTTATGGACTTAAGCAAGCTTCAAGGAGTTGGAATCTTCGTTTTAATGATGTAATCAAAGAGTTTGGTTTCATCAAAAATGAAGATGAACCATGTGTTTACAAGAAGGTTAGTGGGAGCACAGTAGTTTTCTTGTTGTTATATGTTGACGACATTCTGCTCATTGGGAATGATATTCCGACACTACAGTCTGTTAAGGCTTGGTTAGGAAAGAATTTCTCAATGAAGGACTTAGGAGAAGCTGCCTATGTGTTGGGCATAAAGATCTATAGGGATAGATCCAAAAGGCTTCTCGGGCTAAGTCAGAGTACGTATATTGACAAGGTTCTAAAGAGGTTTAGAATGGAGGATTCCAAGAAGGGATTCTTACCCATGTCACATGGCGTCTCTCTCTCAAAGAGTCAATGTCCTAGTACATCTGATGAGAGAAAGAGAATGAGTGAGATCCCTTATGCTTCGGCAATAGGATCTATCATGTACGCCATGTTATGTACTAGACCGGATGTCGCATATGCTCTGAGTGTCACGAGCAGGTACCAATCTGATCCCGGTGAGAGTCACTGGATGGCGGTTAAGAATATCCTTAAGTACTTGAGAAGGACTAAGGATGCATTCCTGGTTTACGGAAGCGTTGATGAGCTCGTTGTAAAGGGTTACACCGATGCTAGCTTCCAAACCGATAGGGATGATTTCAGATCGCAATCAGGATATGTGTTTTGTCTTGGAGGTGGTGCTGTAAGCTGGAAAAGTTCTAAGCAAGAGACAGTTGCAGATTCTACAACCGAGGCAGAGTACATTGCTGCCTCAGATGCGGCGAAAGAGGCTGTTTGGATCAAGAAGTTCGTAACTGAACTTGGGGTGGTTCCTAGTATTGAGAGTCCGATTGAGCTCTATTGTGACAACAATGGAACAATCGCACAAGCTCAAGAGCCTAGATACCACCAGAGATCCAAACACATTCTCCGACGCTATCATCTGATTCGAGAGATCATAGATAGAGGCGATGTCAGGCTGTGCAGAGTTCCTACTGAGAACAATATAGCAGACCCATTGACTAAGCCCCTCACGCAGCAGAAGCATGATGGTCATTGCGCATCCATAGGTATTAGATACATGTATGATTGGCTTTAGTGCAAGTGGGAGATTGTTAGTAATATGCCCAAAAGCCAATCTATGGATGATTGTATTCATGTATACATATTTGAGGTTATGCCTATATATATGAATATGAGATAATCGCTTGCACATATATATAACCCTAGTGTATATGTATTTGATATGTATATTCTTAAAAGTCCCTAGTCGTTTATTATTATGGTTGGGTTGTAATAATAAAATAAGACTAGCGTATGTTGAGGATTGAATGAGTTACGAATTCTACATACGGGTACAAGATGAGGATCTTGTTGACCGGACCGACCCACATAAGAATGCTACATGGAACGTTATATGTATGTCGATAGCGTTTCTTATAGATGTATTGTCCTCCGACCTGAGATCATCAAGGTATCCAACATAGGAATCATGTACTTTGATATTATTCCTAGTCATCCGTAACTGGGTGGACATAAGGGTAATCATCGGGTATATACGAGTATGTAGTGGCTTTTGATTGATCAAGAGGGGATTCGTCTGACCTATATAACGGGTATATTATCGAGTAGGTTTCTTGATAGAGTTGAACTGTTAAATGCATGGCCATGCTCGGATTAGGTGATATGGTGATATCACGGATATCCGGTTTATACAGTTAACTCGAGGATCAAGAAGCCGAGATTAGACATATACGAGATTGACGTTTCCATGTCTCGGTCTAATTTTGATAATGGGACGAAGGGACGATGACATATTCCGAGGCATAGTGAATCAGTTCTGATCTTGTCGTTCGGGTAGCAATGATGTGTTGCTAGACGCCGCTCTTTGTTTATGATTGTAAAATGATATTTTACAATCATTGCCGGACGTTACAAGTGCCTGCCTACAGGGTCACACACATAGAACCGATGATTCGGGCAGGTGGTTGAACCATGGTTGGACCGTGGTTGGACCGGGTGTGGTTGGACCGTGGTTGAACCGTGGTTGGACCATGGTTGAACCAGGGCCGATTTTGGCATCAATAATTATCAGAATTATTGATGAGACATGCTTAGGTGGAGGTGTTAGGTCTGATGGGATTAGTGGGAGACAATGGTGGTAATGATCATCACCATTGGTCCACCATGTTGGCCATTAGACTAAACTAATGTGAAAAATGAGTGGTGTAGTGTGTGTGGTTTGTGACCAGATGATTCACCTCATTCACAGCCCCTTCACCACGTTTTTGGCAGCCCCAAAAACTCTCTGAAAACACCTCCTTTCAGTTCTTCTTCTTTGTGAAAGAAGCAAGAGCATAAGCATTCCAAAAACACCCCAAACACACACTAGCTCCTATTTTGTTGCTAGCACATCAAGTGGGAGTGCTCGAGGCTTGATTCGTGTGACGACTCGAAGCCGATCACGGTTCGTGTGGATGCCGTAGAGGAGCAGGGCTCTTTCTTGCTCTAACTGATTCCTTACACAAGTTAGGTGAAAGATCCTAACCTTACAGGTATGTAAAAAATTGTTATACGGTTTACTAGCTTCACATGTGTTCTTGGTTGTTTCCCTTGTCTTCCGCTGCATCTTTTTGCTTCTATATGAATGTCATATAGTCTAAGGAAACTTACATGCATCGTGGGTATAAGATACCGGATGTGGTTCTCACATTTGAGAAAATGTGAAGGAACTGAGAAAGAGTGGGAGATTGGCTAAGGATGAGATAGACCTACGCCCCGTATTGGAGCAAGAGTTGCTACATTAGCCGTAGGGGCTTTCTATCTATCCTTGCCTAGCATTTTGGTTTTAGAACTATACAATTGCTATTATGTACCTACCATAAGAAGGAATTTGATTTCTGTGTCTTTTATTGACATGAAAGGTTTTTCATTGTTAACAAAGAACAATTGTTGTTCTATTTATTTCAATGAAATTGATTATGGTGGTGCATTTTTAACGATGGTTTGCATATTCTAAACCTAGAAATGCCTGTCTATAACATAAATACGAAGAAGGTTAGAATAGATGATTCTAGTGAAACCTATCTCTAGCATAGTCGTTTGGGCCATATAAACAAGACTCGTAATTCTAAACTCCATAAAGATGGATTTTTAGACTCATTTGATTTTGAATCATATGAGACATATAAGTCATGTTTATTAGGCAAAATGACTAAGGCTTCCTTTACGGATAAAGGTGAAGAGCCTAGGACTTGCTAGGTCTAATACATACTGATGTATGTGGACCAATGACTACACAAGCTAGAGGTGGTTTTCAATACTTCATTACGTTTACTGATGACTTCAGTAGATACGACTATGTGTATCTAATGAGACACAAGTCGGAATCCTTTGAAAAATTCAAAGAATTTAAGAATGAAGTACAGAATCAACTCGGGAAAAGTATTAAGATGCTTCGATCAGATCGAGGCGGTGAATACTTAGACCGAGGTTTTCTTGACTATCTAAGGGATTGTGGTATAGTATCACAACTCACTCCATCGGGTACGCCTCAATGGAATGGTGTATCCGACAGGAGGAACAGAACCTTGTTGGACATGGTTCGTTCGATGATGAGTCAAGCTGACCTTCCTTCCTCCTTTTGGGGACATACACTATTGAGTGCTGCTTTTACACTTAATCGTGTTCCATCTAAATCAGTCGATAGACACCATATGAGATATGGATTGGGAAGTGTCCCAATTTGTCTTTTATGAGGATTTAGGGTTGTGAGGCTTACGTGAGACGTCAAGCATTAGATAAACTCGACCCTAAATCCGACAAGTGCCTTTTGAATGATACCTTAAAGAGTATTATTTCTATAATCCCATAGAGCACAAAATGTTTGTGGCTCGGACTGCTATTTTTCTAGAAATAGTGTTCATTTCTAGAAGAATCAGTGGGAGGAAAATAGAACTCGAAGAAGTTCGAGATATAGAGGCTGAAATGGAACAAGGACAGGATCTGCAAGTTGTTGTGGATGAGAATCCTGTACCTGTAACACATGGACCGTGTTGGACAGATAGGATTCGATATGAGCCTGAGAGATATAGATTTCTCATAACTCATACTGGAGATGTGATGCTCATAGGTGAGGATGAGCCCACTTCCTATCAGCTGACTATTACGGGTCTTGACTTCAAGAAGTGGCTTGAAGCTATGAATTCGGAAATGGAATCCATGTATCAAAACAAGGTATGGACCTTGTTTGATCCACCTGAAAGGGTAAAACCTATAGGGTGCAAATGGGTCTTTGAGAAAGACCGACATGGATGGTAATGTGATTACCTTTAAAGGGAAATTGGTTGCGAAAGGTTTCAAGCAAGTTCATAGTATTGACTATGATGAAACCTTCTCACCAGTCGCCAAAGTTAAATCCATCCGTATTCTATTTGCTATAGCTGCAAGCCATGACTATGAGATATGATATACAAGTTGCAAAGGTCCATTTGTGGTCTAAAGCAAGCTTCTAGGAGTTGGAATCTTCGTTTTTAATGGTGTAATCAAAAAGTTTGGTTTCATCAAAAGTGAAGATGAACCATGTGTTTACAAGAAGGTTAGTGGGAGCACTATTGTTTTCTTGGTATTGCGTGTTGACGACATTCTACTCATTGGGAAAGAATTTCTCAATGAAGGACTTAGGAGAAGCTGCCTAAGTGTTAGGTATAAAGATCTATAGAGATAGATCCAAAAGGCTTCTCATGCTAAGTCAGAGTACATATGTTGACAGGGTGCTAAAGGCGTTTAGTATGAAAGATTCCTAGAAGGTTTTCTTGCCCATGTCACATGGCATAGTTCTCTCAAAGAATCAATGTCCTAGTACGACTAGGGAGAGAAAGCGGATGAGTTAGATTCCTTATGCGTTTGCAGAAGGATCTATCATGTATCCCATGTTATGTACTTGACCGAATGTCGCTTATACTGTGAGTGTCACAAGCAGATGCCAATCTGATCCTGGTGAAAGTCACTGGATAGCGTTAAGAAAATCCTTAAGTACTTGAGAAGCACTAAGGATACATTCCTGGTTTACGGAAGCGTTGATGGGCTTGTTGTAAAGTGTTACAAAGATGCTAGCTTCCAAACCAACAGGGATGATTTTATATCGCAATCAGTTTATGTGTTTTGTCTTGGATGTGGTGCTGTTTGCTGGAAGAGTTCCAGGCAAGAAACAGTTGTCGACCCTACAACTGTGGCTGCAAAAAGTTCCGTTTGAGAACTATGTAGCAGATCTTCTGAATGAGCCTCTCACACAACGTAAGCATGATGGTCATGCTAGATCCACATGTATGAGATATATGGATGATTGGCTTTAGTGCAAGTGGGAGATTGTTAGTAATATGCCCAAAAGCCAATCATGGATGATTATATGTAGTCATGTATACACATTAAGGTTATTCCAATAAGTATCGTTTATAAGATAAACGCTTGCACATACTTATAAACCTAGAATATTTCATATTCTTAAATGTCCCTAGTCGATTATTATTACAGATGGGTTGTAATAATAAATTAAGACTAGCGTATGTTGAGAATTGCATATGTGATATGAATTCTACATATCATTGGGTATATGATGATTATGTAGTGGGTTTTGATTGATCAAGAGAGGATTCGTCCGACCCATATAACGGGTATATTATCGGATGGTTTCTTGATAAAGTTGAACCGTTAAATGCATGGCCATGCTCGGATTAGTGATATGGTGATATCACGGATATCCGTTTTATACAGTTAACTCGAGGATCAAGAAACATAGATTAAACATATACGAGATTGACATATTCCATGTCTCGGTTTAATCTTGATAATGGGACGATAGAACGATGACATATTCCGAGGCATAGAGAATCAATACTGATCTTGTCGTTCGGGTAGCAATGATGTGTTGCTAGACGCCGCTCTTTGCTTATAATTGTAAAATGTTATTTTACAATTATTTCCGGGCGTTACAAGTGCCTACAGGGTCACACACATAGAACCGTTGATTCGAGCAGATGGTTGAACCATGGTTGGACCATGGTTGGACCGGGTGTGGTTGGACCGTGGTTGGATCATGATTGAACCAGGGTTGTTTTTGGGCTGATTGGTTCATTAGTTGTCAGAATTATTGAACCTCTTAGTGCTATCATGTGTAATAATGCATTAGTGTGTTGGTGGAGACAAGATAATGAAGGGTCATTATCTTTGAACCACCATGTTGGCCACTTGCTAATTGTCTAATGCATTGTGTGATTGGGTGAGTTGGGTGATCAAATTATTCACTTCCTCTCTCTCTCTCACGTTATGCTTCTGAAATTTCAGAGCACTAAATATATACACACTTGCTTCTTCATTCTTTATGAAAGAAAGAAGAACACAAACACCACAAACACAAACTCCCGTTTTCTGCTGCTAGCACCCAGTCCGGGAGTGCTCGGAAGTTGGATCGTGAGACGACTCCACCTTGGTCACGGTTCGTGTGGATACCGTAGAGGGGCGAGGCTTTTGTCTGGCTCTAGCTGATTCTGTTCTACAGTTGGGTGAAAGACCTCAACCGAACAAGGTATGTAAATTTTGTTATACAGTTTATGCATGCTTCACTTGATTCTTGGTTAAGTTTCCATGCTTCCGCTGCTTGTTGTGCTTGTTATGAGTGTCATAATAGCTCTAGGGAAACTTACATATAATGCATGCAAAATAAACGAGTGAATGAACTCCCTTTTCCTTTCTTGTCAACTTTGGAACTTTTATTAATAAAAGGGGCCGGACCCAAAATTTTCATTACATTTTTCGAACACAAGGAGTTAGGTCTACACTACACATAATACTTCTTCAACTGATCTAAATTGACCGGCTATCGAAATTCGTTTCCGTCTCAATCTCTGATCTTTGCAGCATCTCTTGACATGATTTCTTTGATGATATAGGGGCCGATCCACTTTGCTTTGAACTTGCCCCTGGGGTCATGCACTGGTTGTCTTACTTCTTTTAACACCATGTCTCCTTGCTTTAATCCCCTTTCTCTAACTTGCTTGTTGAAGGCTCGGGCTATCCTTCTTTGGTACCCTTGCACATGGTATAAAGCTGATAATCTTTTTTCATCAAGTAATGCCAATTGATCCAGCCTTTCTTGAGCCCATTCTATCTCACTAAGCTCACTCTCTCGGGCCACTCTTAAAGACTGCACTTCAAGTTCTATAGGCAACACAGCTTCCATGCCATACACCAGAGAATATGGGGTTGTACCCATTGAGGATCTAATGGAAGTTCAGTAACCCTAAAGTGCTAACGGCAACTTTTCTGACCACTCCTTATGCGTGGATATCATCTTTCCTAAGATAGCCTTTATATTCTTGTTGGCGGCTTCTACGGTGCCGTTTGCTTGGGGTCGATAAGGTGATGACCTACAATGCTTAATGCCGTACTCTTGACACAGCTTCTCCACATTAGCTTTGAAGTGCGGCCCATTATCTGAAATTAACTCACTCGGGACACCATAGCGACAGATGATATTGTTTAAGATAAACTTAGCCACCTTCTTGGATGTCAACTTAGCATAGGACTCTGCTTCCACCCACTTAGTGAAATAGTCAATTGCGACTAGTATATACTCATGCCCATTTATCGCCTTTGGGTTTATCTTCCCAATGACATCGATGCCCCACGCAGAGAATGGCCAGGGTGATGACATAGGTGTCAAAGGCGATGGCGGCTTGGAATGCAACTCCCCGTGGATCTGGCAAGTATGACAGCTCTTCAAAAACTTGGCACAGTCAGCTTCCATGGTTGACCAGAAATATCCCAATCGTATTATCTTCCGAGCTAACATGTCTCCTCCCATATGAGGGCCCTCACCCTCCCCGTGAACTTTTCTCATAATCTTTTCGGCTTCTTTTGTACCCACACACAATAGATGTATTCCCGTTGCATGTCGCTTATAGAGGCTTCCCGCACATACAACATACCCTTTGGCCAGCCTCCTCAAAGTCTTCTTTTCCACTTCTATAGTGCCCTCAGGGAACGTCCCATCCTTGAGGTACCCCAAAATGTCTTTGTACCAATGATCCCCGTCATCATCATTCATAACTTGGCTGTACGAAGGTTGATTGAGTTTTGCGGTAGTGATGGCTTTGATGGGAGCATCGATGGGAGGTAAGTTTTTCAAAAAATCTTGGAACCAATGTTCACCCGTCCCCTTTTTCTGGCTGAAGGAAGGCTGGTCCCTCTTCTGAATCATTAAAGGCAATATGACAGCATTATTCGGTATTCCCACCATCGAGGAGAGTGTGGCCAAAGCATTAGCAAATTGATTCTCCCTTCTAGGCACATACTGAAAGTCAATCTCTTCGAATTGGGAAGCTAATGCCTTTACATGCTCATGGTAAGGCATGAGTTTTTCTTCTTTGATCCTCCATTCTCCCTTGGTTTGAAATATCACAAAAGCTGAATCCCCAAGTACTTTGATCCATTTTATCCCCAATGGGGACCGATGACCGCCACTGCGGGCGGTCATGTCTCCATGACCGCCGGCTGGTGGCGGTCATGTCGCCATGACCGCCGGCCAGTCGGCTATTTTTACACAGTTTTCCTAGTTTGACTCCAATTCGATTCTTGCACGAAAAGTAACAATCCTTGGACAAGAAAAACTCCTTTTTCTTGAAGGAAACTCTAGATTCTTTCCATCTAAACATAATTACTTAACCTCCACTCCAAGGATTAAGATTATTCCTCTTTTATTCAATAAAAAGGCAGAATAATAAACTAACTTAATTGGGCCTCTAATTTAACGAAAATCAGAGACAAATAAGTCAGAAAAATCGTGCTAAGCCTGGGCCTAATTATAAGAATAGTCCATGAATTTATTTATTGGGTTTCTAAGCCAAATAAGCGACAAAAAATTAAATAAAATAACATTGGGCTCAAATACACAATAATCATCCAATAAAACAAATAATGGCTAAATTTGAGTGTTCACAAGAATGTATGATTTTTATTCGAAATCATAATAATAAAGAAGTTTTCATGCCTTTATTACTATGTGAAATATGTGCATATCATTTATTATATTGAGTATGCATATTTTTGATTCTAGATTACTTTGTAAAAAGCCATTCCTTTTTCAAAAATTGTTTTCAAAAACGTTTTCAACTTTTATTTTTCAAAATTGTTTTTTAAATTCTTTTTTACATTATTTTCAAAAAATCGTTTTCAAAAAAATAAAAATTTTGAAAAAACCAAAAAAGATTTTTCTTTATTTTTTTTTTCAAATTGTTTTCAAACCCACCATTCTATGATCAAGATGATTTTTGTTGATTGATAACCAAGAGAGTTTCTTTGAGTTTTCTAAATGTTTTTCTTTTAGATGCAAGAAGTTTGATTTTTGATTGATCTTGTATTCTTGCTTAGTTATGATGAATTCGTGGTAGTTCTAGCACTCTTTGCCTAGCATTTTTCGACACCCTATGCATTATTTTTCAAAACTTTTGACGTCAATATATATGACCTAGAACAAATTTTCAGAACTTTTCAAAGCGAATTTTTCTCATAGAAGCTCAATGGAAGAGATGATTTAGGCATTCTTTGACTAAACCAACAAGCCAATAAAAAGCCTATCATTTACCATTATCCCTTGTTTAACCCCCTTTGAGCCTAAACCATGGTAACTAATTTTAGTTTCTTTACCCACATTTACCCACCTTTAACCCTTTGAAACCTTATAGCTACCATTCTTTTTTTCATTATCCATACACTATTTTTCAAAGTTCCTAAAGAGATTTTTGTTCTATGTTTTTATCAAGATTTTTTCTATAAAAAGTGCAATTGTACCGTATCTTTTCACATCCAAGAAGATCTATGCATTGAAGATATTTGCACTTTTAATTGTTTCAAGTATGTTATGGAATGTCAAGCGCAGCAAAAAAAAAAAAAGAAAAAAAAAGAAAAAATCGGCATAGTCGATTAAAAAAATTTAAAAAATTCAAAAAATGGAAATTGCGAAATCATTGTTTCTGAAACAAGTTGAATTCCTTTTGATGATCACATGAAGGATGTTACTTCAAGACTTGCACTTTGAGAAATTTTTTCAATTTCTTGGTGTGAAGACCCAAATTTGACCCATGAAAATTTATACATTGTAGTAGTTAAGTCCTTTATGTGCGAATAAATGATTTAATCACATTAGGGACTAAATTGCTAAAATGTATTATATTTTATTAAGTCTGGACTATGTTTATTCATTGAACCCAATTATGTTTATTTTTGGGTTGAAGATAAATGTGGGAGCCCAACTTAGTAAAATATAAATTCCCTCCAGAGTTTTATAGCCCATTAACACCTTGCTTGCAGACAAATTTAGCTTTTATTTTTGTGGAAAATCAGAGTTAAATCAGTCCTTAATGGTAAAAGTGTTTTTGGTATGATTTTGGCTTGGAATGGGAATGTGATGTGTAATTGATTGATTAGGAGATGTTTGAGGAGAGTAATAATCAATAAAGTAGAAGATTCTGGGCAGTCTGAGGGTTAATCAATAAAGTAGAAGATTCTGGGCAGTCTGGGCAGGGAGGAATTGGGGGAGAATCGGGAGCAAAAAAGGAAAGATCGGTGGAAATGCGTAGGCGCGAGCGGTCATCTCTGGATGACCACCAGGCCTGGGCAGTTTTCCACACTTGACCGCCCAGCCTGGCTGTCATCCACAGGATGACCGCCGGCCGTGGCGGTCATGCGCACCCAGAAACGCATTTTTTCCAAATTTTCGCCCGCGATTTGATTTTACTCGATTTTGGTCCAAATTTTCGGCCATTACTCAGATCATTAAGTTGGTCCACGACCCTAGGCAGCCCAGAACACTATAAATAGACCCCTCCCTCTCACATTTCAAAGACACACATTCTCTTACACAAACACTCTTCTAAAAGCTTTGGAGCTTGGAGAAACTCTATCTCTCCAAACTCAGAAATAGTTCTATAGGCAGAACTCTAGAGGGATTTTCGTGGGTAGCATCATCCTTAGAAGGCAGCAAGTGAAGAATCAAGAAGAACTTTAAGATAGAGTTGAGATGTGGAAAGAAATTGGGTGAAAGACACAACCCAAATCAAGGAGCTAGAGGAGGGCTAGAAGAGGTAATTCTGATCTCTTTCTTTCTGTTGTGATGATGATGTTGATGATAGTGTGATTGTTGTGATATTGATGTAAGAACTACGTGGGCTTTGAACCTGGTCGCCGGGGTACGTAGGTGGTTTCTAGTGGTGAAAACTCAAGCTCAATCTTCTTCTTCTCCCCTTCTTTTATTTTCAGATTTGATTTGTTTTGGTGAACACACTCACCCACTTGCACAAGGCATACATAAACCTTTAATTGCACAAAATTTCGTCCCAACATGGATGGGTGCCTAACACCTTCCCATCCATCACGAATCCCCGGGTCCAATGTCTTTGGTTCGCTAAACCGGTTGCCTAAACAGAGTCACCTGAAGGGTTTTTCCCAAGTTTTAGACCTTTAATAAAATTTGGGTGGCGACTCCAAAGATATTGGATGACGGTTATGAAGAAGGTGTAAAGGAAAGGTGAATAGCCCAAGTGATTTTGGGTCGGGTATTCACACTTGATAATCCATATTATAATCTTTTCTTAAGGGAATTTTTGAACTTTGATTTCCTATACACCTTTTCTTTGATCAACCTTTACCCAAGACCCCATTACAACCCTTTGTAAAGTCCTATCGATTTTTTTGAGAGTATTTATTCATAATAGTGGAGTTAAGTTCTATAATTTGCCTATGGGACCAGTTTTTCAAATTTTCATGATGTCAATTTATTCTTGCATGCATATCGGTTGTTGATTTTTGCCAAGTGATTTGTGTGAAAGCTTGTACGGGTAAGTCTGACTATGACATGAATGCTTTTTCATGAGATTTTCTTTCTTTATTGGCATTTGATCTTAAATGTTTTTCACAAGCTCCTACAGATTATCTTGGAAGTCTTGATACGAATTCTTTTTGATTGTGTGATTTGGTGGAGATTTTCAAAATCCTCATTTGGTTTATTTTTTTTTATTTACTTGAGGACAAGCAAAGTTTAAGTTTGAGGAGATTTGATAACATCTAAATGTTATTGTTTTCATGGTTAGTACTTCAATATTCCTAATTAAGTATTTCTACAAGTGAAAATCGATTTTATTTGAAGAATTGAAGCTTTTTAGCCAAGTTTGGAAACCAGACCCAATTTAGGAAACTTTCTGCAATGAGCACAACTGAATTTTTTAAAGATTTTGAGAGTTCTAGGCATCAAAATTAAGTGAGACCAATTGGAGACGAAACTTATACTTCCAGAGGTTTTTATGGATTAAATGTGATGATTTTTGGACATGTCTACTGGGAGAAGTACTCAGTCGATTTTGGCCGAGACAAACAAGGATTTCTACACCGACCCAGACCTAGTTTTTTAACAATATCTCGATCTATGGAAGTCCAATTGAGGAATTATTTTTATAAAAAGAAAGCGGAGAGAATTATCTAGAACTTTGTAGAAGAGCCCAACACCCAGTTTGATATCGTCTGGTCGATAAGTGCCGTGCAATTTTCGGATTAGAAAAAAGGCAAAATCCAACTTGGAGTGCAAGTCAAGAAATTGAATTACCATTCAAAGAAGGAGACCCTTGGACGACCTCCAGCACTAAAACTACTTTAAATAGACCCCTAGGGGCATCATATTAAGGAGGCCGAGTTCGGAGGGTGAAGCTCTGCCAAATTGTTTAGGGTCTAGGTCACACACACTAATGGGATTAGAATTTCTTCTCTTTCTCTCTATTAGGTGGTGTTGAATTCTCTAGTAAGGCTCAAAGATTATTCCCCTAAACTTTCCAGCAAGATATTTAAGATCCAAAAACACAGAATCATCTATTTCAGAAGCACAAATTCGAGATAAAGGAGCTACAGAAGTCAGCACCAATCTTTCTGCAGAAATCGACTACACCTTCTCCTTTATTCGGTTTTTCCGTTATTTGATTCCATGATGAATTCTTGTGTTGATTTTGTTTTTACTATTTTTATGAGTAACTAGTCTCTTAATCTAGGATTAGGGATGTAGCCAATTACTCTTATGCTTTTATAATTTTAGTCGGATATTGTTCTTGGAATCTATTGTGTTTGTTCGGTCTATGTGTGCTGAATTGTTTGTTAGATCTGAATCTTTGTTGATGGCAACATGAGAGAGCTGAGTTATTGATTAGGTTTTAGATATGAACATCATAGATTTATTAGAAAACTAGAGACACGAAAGCTGATAGTTATTCTTAAGGTTGATAAATTGTCTATGGTTAATGAATTTAGTTACAAACTGTGCTAGTGAGAACTAGGTAGTTATGGACTGCAGCATGCGAGAGCTGATAGTTAATATTTTAAGACAATTAGCCTACAATAATCAATAGACATCCAAGATAATAACCGGGGATATTATTTGCATAAGTAGTGATTGCGTGAACCCCGAACTCCTAGGTTGTTTTTATTATTGCTTTACTCGACATTAATTACCCTTTGCCGATTTTACTTTTTATTTTTATTACTTTGTTAATTTCGATTTTAGCTACCAACTCTCGACAATAATTGATCTTCCTAAATAATCACAAGTTGTTATTGATGTAGTACTTAAACTGTTGTCTGTGGGATCGACCTTGATTGCTATAACACACTGTGCGCTTGCAGGTTAATCGTAGTATTTAATGTGGGTTAAGAACGCTATCATTATGCCACCAATGAAGAAAGCTAAGGTCAGTCCAAAGGCAAAGGTGGCTGACAAAACCGAAAAGAAGGAAGATGGTGATGCCCAGTTCAAGGAATGGTCAAAACTTGAAATGTTGCCGTGGATGATTTTGAGGCTCTCGTGGTTACTCCGATTTTGAGGCACTTCAGATTGGATTTCTTGGCCACTTTGAAAACTCCTACAGATGAAGCAATTGTGAAGGAGTTTTACAAGAATCTGAAGTTCAAGAAGAATGATAAAGGAGTGGTTGAGTACTTACTCACCACGGTACAAGGCAAATCCATAAAGATCACTACACAAATTATCCAAGATGTGTTGAAGCTTAGAAGTGGCACAGTAAAGCATTACAACACAGCCTCTGGGACAAGGGTAAATGTTGCCAAAACACCCAATTATGGACATCAAGTGAAGCTGGTGTATGGCTCAAATCAGAAAGGAGAATACAAGGATGCAAAGCCTCTTACAAGAGTCCTATTTTATATACTGACTAGGGTGATTATGCCTAGACCCTGGCACTTGACTGAAATCAAGAATTCTGATTTGTGCCTCATTTTATGTTTGATGAAGAACCCTATCTGCTTTGCACACCATATGTTGTACCACATGGCTATTTATAAGGCTAGAAGTCACGGCTTGCTCATTACATTGCTTGCCAAGCGATTTGGTGTGGAATCAACCAAACATGAAGGTCACATGGAACTTGGGCAAATTGGTTGTAAAACTTTGTTCAAAATGGGTATCAAGATGAATTCCAGTGGGAAGTTTGAGGTTATAAGGGCTGGTGCAAGTAACCGAGAAACTCAAATGGATGATATTGCTACTCGGGTTAGTTTCCTTCAAACTGAAGTGGGTGCTTTGCGTGATGAGGTTAGGGCTTTTGAGGCAAACATGATGGATCAATTTGAACAAATTTTCTCTAAACTATCCACTCCAGTACCTTCTGATGAGGAGTGAAGCCCTTCAAGGTTTCATGCTTTAGTTTCATGCATTGCATTTTTAGTTTAAGTTCTTTCCAACTATCTGGTTCTTATTATATGCTTCGAATATTTCCTATCTTTTGTTTTGGCTTGGATATTTGGTTCGAATACTCCTTTAAATATTTTTCATGAATGTTGATGCTGCTTTCTTATTTTGATTTGGTTTGATGATTATACTCCCTTATTGTTGATGTCAAAAGGGGGAGAAATATTGTGTTGATGTTTATTGATCATGCATGAATTGGTATATATGGTTTCTATTAAAAGCCATACCTTTTTTTATCAATAACTTAGTTTTTATGCACGAAGTGTGAATGTGCGACATTTGGTCGATATTAAAACCACACTTACAACTGCAATTTAGTTCTTATAAAAACCAAACCTGATATTTGTTGAGCTACTTCGTTAAACTAATCTTTTATGCTGAAAATGAAAACCATAGGGGGAGTATTTGGCTATGTAAGCTGAAGTAATTCATGTACATATACATAGATAAGAAGACTTATCTGTAAGAGTGAAGCAGAACGTTGTCAGGATCGAGAGCCACGACTTGAATCACTGGTTGGTGGAGACCGTCACAGTGTGTCGGATTGGCCTCCTAGTTTCCACGGTCTAAAACCAACAATGCAGTATGCAGGTTATCTGTGTTTTTTTCCCAACTGTGTATAATGTGTAACATGTATATAACTGCCTCCCATTGTGGTTGCTTATATAATGTACAAGTTGGGTCTAATTGGGATTAAGTGAGCACCCCTTATGGGTGGACTCACTATTTTCCAACATCTCCCACTCACACATAATGGGAGTGCTCATAAACACAATCATGAGAAACAAATTCTCATCAAAAACTGCAAACATCCATACAGGGAAGTAGAACCGTACGACCAGCATACTGTGAGAGCCAAAATGCTATACATCTGTTAGGAATATATAGCCTCTCATCGAGAAAAAACCTGCAAGTAGATAAAAAAAAGTATGCAAGTACCCTAGATCATAAATCACAATAGAAATCTAACTAAGATCTCTCTTTTAAAGACACATTGTATTCAAAATTATAACCGTATGTCATAATTGGTGCATCGAAGAATACAGACTAACGTGATCCCTGTCAATGATCTTCCTCTTCTCATGATTCCCTTGACTAAACTTAACTTGCTTTTCTAGACATGCCCCGCCAGACCGAATCAATGTCCATAGTCCTTTGGCAACACACTAAGATAGCAAACATCAAGCTGAATCTCAAGTACCAGATCGGAGTCCTGAGGGTACACAATAGAGTCACCACAAAGACTCTGGGTCTCACACAACAATAAGCGAAGATTGAACTTATGTAAACCCATTTGGTCAGCAAAACGTACACATGGTATGAAACATGTGCTACAGCACTTTCTCCTTTCCCGTGGAGCCTATGTCTTTCCCATATGGAATGCTGTACAGATGATATTTAGACACCATATTGTCCAAATTTGAGTTCCTCGATCTACACAGCAACTTGAACTCACATCTGGCCCACTAAGTAGACTCGGTGAACATATTCCACCATTAAAATGACCTTCTATCATTATACAGTCGACAATCATAATTTTAAGCCACAAGCTCGCAAATTATCCGTCTAATAATTTTGCTTAAAATCTGTCTCATCTCCACTTATCACTAAGAAAAGGAGGCGGTTACCCATGTGAGAGGGCTAACCTCGTGTCTACTCGACATACTCTTAAACAAATTGAAGAATGTACTCAACATTCATCCAAATGTATGTAAGCAAATCAACTTAATTGATAGCAAGAACATTAAATATAGGTTGTGAACTTTGGGAAAATAATAAGGATATAGTGAAGTACTTAAGCATACATAATTTTAATACCTAATGTGTTACACAAACACATCCCAAGGTAAAGGCTTAAATAGTGCATCTGATCACTTGTCTTTTTTATACCGATACTTCACATTCACAATCTTACATACAACAATGCCATCTGCATAGTTGTATTCGATGTCTACTTATTTGGTGAAACTAGCCATTCTTGGCAATGGAAATTGTAGCCTCACTATCATAGTTGACTAACACTAGATCAGTGTTCTATGCATTATCCATCACATAAACCAAGAACTCATTCAACCAAACAACTTTTACAGTACTGAAGCGAGAGCCACACATTTAGTCTCAATCGCAGACAAGAATACACATGATCATTTCTTACTACTTTATGTTATGGCTCCATCATTTAGTAAGAGCATATATCTAGATGTAGAATTTTCTACCATTTAGATCTTTTACATGATCAAGACTTGTGTATTCAACCAAGAAAGACTTTTCCTTACTTGGTGACAAAGATATAATCCAGTAGGCTTCTTTAGTATTCCCATGATCCTTTTTTAACTGCTTGTAATGTACTAGGCCTAGGTCGGATTGGCATCTATCTGTTAAGCCATTTGCTTAACCAATATATAGGATATCATACACCATAGTGTCCAACAAACTTTCGACTGCGCTCCGTTATGGAACTTGGCTTATTCATCACACTCATCAGGAGTCTTAGGACACTCGTTTTCTCAAAGTGTGGCATTTATTGATAGGAGTTTAGATAGGATTACTTTGATGCATATTGTATTATTTCAAATCTTTATTAGTGCAATTCTCTTACAAAAAATACAATAATCTCTTGAAACAATATCTTGAAATCTTAATTTCAAGTTTATATGCAATCTTTATCCATATCATCTATCTCGATTGAGATGACAACTAGGTCCATTACCTTGTTGATTAACTCCATGTCATTTCCAGCTATAAGTATGTCATATACATACTATATGTAATTTACAAACTTATTTGGTACATGCCTTGAGGATTAAAAGACCAATATAGACTTCAAAGTCCACAAACCATATGCTTGTTGTCCTCTTCAATGAAACACAATCTGTTTCATTCAATTTCCATTGAGAAAGGCATTATTACATCCGTTTGACATAACCCAAGGTTTAAGTTTGAAGTAATAGCTAGAAACATCCATACATAGGTAAAACTCACAGAAATCGAGATTGACTCTTGTAATCTATCTCTTTCTGTTAGTGTACATTTTACCTATTAGTTGAGTCTTACATTTCTCAACTATGCCACCAGCCTTAAGCTTGCTTTTGAGAATACATTTGTTCCCATTGGCATTGTGTCCTTCAATGAGATCAACCAGTTCTTAAACTTTATTGACTCTCATTGACTCCATCTTTTCTTCGAGTAGCTTTATACATTTTTCTTTAGAAGGATTTTGAGCCAGCCTCTTCAAGGCTCATCATGTAGGAATATCATAAAAGACTCACTATCTTTGATGTCAAATCATCAACGATAGTCTTTTAAGAGAATCACACTAAATTGTGAAGTATGTTGTTCCTATTTGGATCAACATGGCTCCCACTCGGATTAAAACGTTAATTTCGCTCCCACTAAAAACAAGATCTATCTCTATTGTTCCCACTTAGAACAACAAGATTACTTTTTTTCGGACTTGATGATGGGGAAGTTTTATTGATGAGAAACTAATTCATCATCTGCTAAAATCCTCCCACTCGAATGAAGTAATCATTGTACGTCTTAATCCTCTTCCTCAAATAAAGATAGGCCTTAACCTACCTCACCCTTCTTAGGAAACTCATTCATTAAGAATGTGACATCTGTTGGTTTATACTCAGTTACGCTCCCACTCGTTTACTGGCTTATAAACATACAACCCTTGAGGTTAGTAAGTATCTCATAAGACATTTTTCTTTCTCTAAAGGCACTTCTTGCCAGATAGAGAAAAAATAATATGTGTAAGCAGCACAACTTCCAAGGTTACCAAACACTTGGTAGCATTCTAGTCCACAACATATGTAAAGTAGTTGTAACTGACAATTCAGGCATACTGTTAAGTATATAGGCAGCAACCAATTAAATATTACCCATGTGGCAATAAGGTTTGCGCCCTCGTTTACTTAACCGTTACAGAAGCATTTCATCACGTCACTCTATAACACATTTGTCATAGATTATTAGGAAGAGTCAACAAATGCACTATACCCTTTCATCACATACCCACTTGTTGGATCGACAAAACAATCACAATTAGCGTGAAGATCTTGTATCTTCATATCTAGTTAATTTTCTATTAAGCTCATATAGCTTTAGAAATAACTTAATGCCTCAAAAATAGAAAATTAAATAGATATAATTGGACATAATGAATAAAATGATGAATTACTTGCTTTTGCCTAGTCCAAACGTGAATGGACCCGCAGATGTCCAGGTGGACAAATAACAATGAAGAGTTGGCTTCAATCACTTTATCGGATGGTCAATAATCAGCCAAATAACACTCACAAGCAAACAATTCTACTTGTATAATGCTAGGAAGCAAACATTATTTGCTAACCTTGGCATTCTCTGTTGGTCCGTATGACCAAATCCAGCATTATTCGGTAATAAGACTAAAGCCATATAAAATTGAACCAGAATCAATTTTATAATTTTTCATACCAGGACATGTCAGAAAAGACATCTATCATGTAAGATTACAACTCATATGTTACACAAGACCAACTTGTATGATATGAGTATTTAAACAACACCGTATTGTTGCCACTTACATGCAAAGCGTTTAATCTCCATGTGAGACTTAATGTTGATCAAGTATCACATCTCCATACAATTTAATTTGTGGCTACTGAGACTTTAATTCACTAAGAATCATATTCAGTTACACGCAAAATAAAACTGCCGCAAACACAAAGTTTGCTAACTCATGCAAAGTAAAGTACCAATTCGTACTACCCAATTTCATCATTGGAGAATGACCCATTTGGTCATCATTGCAACACTTCTGTTGCAACAGTACTTTGCATTGTATGGTTTATCGTACTAATCTGTCTTCAATTTTCATGACTACATTGATGATCACAAGAGCACTTTTGCTCAACCAGCACATATTGGAATACTAAATTCCAGGTTTCATAATTACCGTGATTAAGCATCAACCTTTTGTTGAGCTAGGCGACAATAACTTATGAAGCAGTAATTATATTTTAAAAAAATAAAATATACAAAGATCACATATAAGGTATAATGTTCAACATACATACATGTATAATGCTAAGCTTCAATTGGCTAAGTTAATAATCACATGCATAACCCGGAGTCGAAAGTTCACTATGTAGTCATCGTCCTAAAGTTGAATGCATAATGAAAATTAATTTAACCAATAGCACAGCTAAGCATTTATCATGCTCCAGATAATATATTTGTCAAGCACAATTTTATAATCCCATGTGGATTATAAGTTGAATAACCCAACAATGTTAAACTAATTACTATATGATGCTAAATTAAATAGCAACTAGTTCATAATGTTAAACCAATTAACATTAAAGCAGGTAATCGTGTATTGCTCATGCTTGAAAGCTGGTAATACGTACCTTGCTCTAAATACTGACAGGAAGGCTCCAACAAAAAATGCTCAAGTCGGTCAGAGATAAAGAACATAATGGAGTTTGCAGAACCATAGAAGGAAGCTCTCAAGCAACCTTGATCTTCAAGGAAGATTGTTTCTTCCATCGGGACAACAAAGAACCAGGTCGAATAGAGCTCGTCCACAAAAACAAGACGAGGGATTCTGGCCAGCACTTCAGGGAGATCCTCTGTTGGCTCACTGACTATACTATAAGACAATCGATTTCACCTACCTAGGGAAGCTCCCTCAACAAAGAATATAGAGGATGGAGAAGGCATTGAGGCATTGTTTTGTTTTAAATCTCTGAACAAGGGATACTCTATGACTCTTTCTTTCAATTGTGGTATTTCTGTTCTAACTCTTTACCTTTTATAGAATCGAAAATAAGTTGTTTTCTCTAAAGGGCAGACCCCTACCAATCTTTGGCGAAGCCCAAGAGTTCTTTCAACAAACAGCAACGCGGATTCTTTCTCACAAACTGCCATCGTTTCTCGATCATCAAGAATTCTCTTTTTGAAAATCATGGCACTAATTCCATTATTAATTCATCACGGGATTTACTGTCCAGCTTCAAGACAAATTTTTCTCCGATCAGCCTTTGAAAAACAGGGCATCAGAGGCAACAAAAGTCCAACTGACAAGACAATTTCTCGAGCCCGGTGCATTTGCAACAAGGAGAAAATATTTCCTTGGGGCAAAGGCTTGCTTACTACCTCTTGAAATTGTTACACATGTTTCTATCTCAGTAAAGCTCGTGTATTATCATTGCTAACTTGAGCACCTGAGGCTCTACTAACTCTGTTTTGTAGGTACACCTCGATTCGGATGACACGCAAAGATGAACAAAAAGGACTTTACTAAGCAAACAGAGCCAACATCGATGTTGCCCAACACAACATCGATGTTGGATGCAATTCACAATTGGCTGACAGCTTAAAACATTGATGTTGCATACCCCAACATCGTTGTTCAGGTAAGTCTTTTCTATACTCATTCAAACATCGATGTTTAAGTAAGGCAACATCGATGTTTGCACTATTGCACTAAATTTATCAATGTTTTCGAATGTCCAAAACATCGACGTTTGGAGGAACAACATCGATGTTGCTATAATATTGATCAACTCGGCCGAAAGCAAAAAACATCAATGTTGAAGACAAAACATCGATGTTGAACCGATGGGCTTGTTTCTTTCTTTCTGCCGAGAGCAAAAAACATCGATGTTCCCCCTTATAACATCGATGTTGGACCGTTGCTTTTCAAAAATATAGCCGTTGGACATCTCAACATCGATGTTTTGGGTCAAAACATCGATGTTCTTCCTCTAATTTTCAAAAAAAATAGGCGTTACAGCTTCAACGGCTCCTTTCTTTTTGGTCTCCTCTATATATACTTATCTCTTCTCTTCTCCTCTTCACCTACCTATATGCTCATAATCTTCCTCTACTCTCTCAACTATCACATTCCATTCTTCCTATCCTTTCATTCACCATTTCCTCCTATTTCATCCCAAACTCTCTCTTTTACCTTACACACCATGGTTGGTGGAAAGAAAAGCTCAAAAGGCAAAGATCCTATCGAAGAGCAGCCAACAAAAAGAAGGAGTTCTTCAACCTCTACCCATCAATATCCAGTGGAAGGCTCCAAAATTTGGTTCACTTCCTGGAATCAGCTCAACCATTACCTACCCTTCTTTGCCAAACGAGCTATTGCATCACCTAGGTTTCTCCCCGACGACTATCCTCATGAGAAACAATTCGAGAACCTTCAAAGAGTTCTTTAGGAGTCTCACCTCTAGGAGTTCGTGACCCAGACGCGACATGAATTCAATGCCGAATTCATCCGAGCCTTCTACTCTACCCTCACCCGCGAAGGAGATGTTCTGTCCGCACAAGTGAATGGCAAGACTATACAGCTCACCTTGGAGCAGTTCGAAACCATTGCAAAACTCCCTTTCCAAGGCCACGACATCTCCACCTATGGGGGTGATCATTTTCTCACCAACTATGAAATACCACTCCTAGCCGAGCTTGGTTTCACGGTGGTGAAGAAAAACCGCTTCGGCCGACCCACTATCCACTCCATCAATCCAGAGTATAGGGTCCTCTTCTACCTTCTCACTCGGGTGATCAAGCCCAGAGTCGGTAACCACACATCCATGTCCGTTGAAGATGAGAGGGTTCTTCACGCTATCCTCCACGGGGCATCCATTAATTGGGCATGTTTCGTCATAATGCATATGTCGGAACACGCCACAAACGATTATCCTCTCCCCTATGCCTTCTTGGTTACAATCATCTTGATGAGTGCAGGTATCAATCCTCTTGTAGGAGCTCTAACCACTGCTGGCAAGATTTGGGCAATTTCTGACGCCACATTCCGAGCCAGACCATCTGAGGCTGCTCATCAGCATCCCCAAGCAGCCGAACAACAAGCAGCTGAACTTCTCGCACTTCCAGCTCCTGTCCAAGCTCCCGAGGTCACGCTTGAATCTATTGCAGCTTCCCTTCATGCCTTACAACTCAGTGTAAACACCATGGGAAATACTATCCAAGGCATGGAACGATCCATTGATCGCATTGACACGGAAGTGCAAAGACAAGGCCACGATCTTCGCTCCTACTTTGCTGGTGTCAATTACGTCCCTCCACCATATCACACCACCGTTCAAGGGTACAATTTTGGTGATGAAGATGATGATGATGAGGAGTACACTCCTATAGATGTTGAGCAAGAAGGAGGTGATGAAGAAGGAGCAAATGACGAAGATGATGATAATGATGGGAGCCAATCTTTCTAAACTTTTGTTTATGTCTATGTTTATGTGTCTTTCAATTCAATAAAATGTTTCCTTTTTGTTATTTCTTTTTGCTAATGCCAAAAGGGGGAAGATGAAGTATATGCACCAAGTTAGGGGGAATCACAATTTGAAAAACATAGGGGGAACTTATCTCACTCATGAATTCATAAAACTTGGCATATACATCTATGTGTTTGTCATTATCAAAAAGGGCGAAATTGTTAGAACTAATGCCTCCATGCTTTCTTTCAGGTTTTGATATTGACAAACCACTTCTAAATGAACACATGCAATGTCAAGCAAAAAAGAAATAAATCAAGAACAACATGCTCAAGCATTAAAGTCAAGAATTGAAGTGACAAGCAAAGAAGAGCAACAAGCATTAGGACCATAATTGTACAGGGTTACCATGCTCAAAATCTTCCAAGTTATTAGCTCAAACTAAAATCGATTTCCTTCATGCATTTATAAATCATGTAAGTCATAAAATTGTTCTTTGAGTCCTCAACATCGATGTTCTATGTCCAACATCGATGTTATTGCATTTAAACGGAATTAAACATTTGTCGTGGCTCAAGAACATCGATGTTGTGTCCAAAACATCGATGCTCTGTCAAGAAACATCGATGTTGTGTCCAAAACATCGATGTTCTGTTTTCAAATCTTTTCAAAATTTGGCCGAAGTGCCAAAACATCGATGTTGGATTCCACAACATTGATGTTATGACATTTGCTTTCAAAATTGTCTTTGCCGCAGCAATTAAACATCGATGTTGCCTCTTCCAACATCGATATTCTTGCAAATCAACTTCACATAATTTTTGCGAAGCGCCAAAACATCGATGTTGGTTCTGTGAATATCGATGTTTGTTTGATCAAACAAACATCGATGTTTTAGTAGTCGTTGGCTCAATTATTCAAATCCAACGGCCAAACATCGATGTTGTGACACCCAACATCGATGTTGTGCCGTTAGAATCAAAAATCCTTTTTCACCAAGCATGCTACCTTGTCTAAAGGTGTTCAGAACTTGTTCCCAATGACCATATGAGTTTTTAAGGCTATAAATAGAGGCTTTAAACCTCTCTTTCAGTGAATCAACTCTTCATACATTCAAGCATTCCTTTGAAAATCATTCAACCAATTTTCTTGAGCTAATATCTTGTGAGATTCTAGAGTTATTTCATTGAGCTTTCATTTGTATTCATACCCACTCTTTTAGAGAGTTTTGTTTGAGAGATTGTGAGTGTTGTAGTACACTATAAGGGAGGATTGTTCCCTGAGAGAAGTCTTAAGGTGTGGTATCCTTGAGCAAGTGTAGGATTCTTGTAATTAGAATTCCTACGTTGTAAACGGTTTGTTAAGCACCCGTAAGCTTAACACTAGATAGTGAACTCTCCAAGTGAGTCTTGGAGGACTGGATTAGCCACAAATTAGTTGTGTGTGAACCAGTATAAAATTCTTGTGTCATTCATTCTTTCATTTCCGCACTTACTTCTTGCAAATTTTCTTGTTCATTCGAAAAACGCTAATCACCCCCCTAGCGTAAGGCATCTATTCTAAAAATTGGTAGTGGAGCCTAACTCTCTGAAAAACTTAACCATTTTGAGAGGATCATCCATGGCTTTTTCAAGAAGTGCTCATGCAGGAATCATTGAAGGACAGTCCACAACTCGTCCAACATTCTTTGATGGCACCAACTACACATATTGGAAGGAGAGAATGAGAATCTTCATTCAATCCAACAACATTGCTCTCTAGCGTATCAAAAAGAATGGAGAACAAATTCCGATGAAGAAAGTTGGTGAAACCATGGTGGCAAAGAAGGAAGAGGAGTTCAATGCTGACGACGACAAGAAAATAGAAAACAATGCCAAAACAATCAACATGTTATATTGTGCAGTCAATCTCGATGATTATAGGAAAATATCTTGTTGCACAACCGCAAAAGAAATGTGGGAAAAGATGGAGATCACCTACGAAGGAACCAATCAAGTTCGAGAGGCCAAAATCGACTCCCTCACCGTATAATACGAACTCTTTCGTATGAAGGAGAATGAAAGCATTAAGGAGATGTTCGATCGATTCGCCAAAATTATAAACAACCTTCATGCTCTCAAGAAGGTCTACTCCGACAGGGATTTGGTCAGAAAGATCCTTAGAAGCCTTACTCCCGAATGGCGCTCTAAAGCCGACGCAATCTATGAATGCATCGGGACATCGAACACAACCATTGACAGTCTTAGAGGTAATCTTCTAACCTATGAAACTACAATTCTTAAACCCTCCTTGCAGGAACCAAAGAAGAGGGACATAGCTCTCAAAGCCTCCACCTCAAAGACGTAAGAGCTCACTGATTTGGACTCTAGCGATGACGATCAAGAACTCGGACTTATCATCCATAAACTCCGCAAGTTCATGAAGAAGGATTCTGATAAGAAAGGAAGAAAAATGTCCGGTCCACCCAAATGCTATGGGTGTGGAGAGATTGGGCATATTAAGCCCAAGTGTCCCAAAGCAAAGGAAGGAAGAGAAAAGAAGCCCTACAAGAAGCAAAGGGCATACATATCATGGGGAGGCGATTCCGGCGATGAATCATCCGATAGCGATGAAGAAGAAACAGCTAACCTATGTCTCATGGCAAGGGGAGAGGAACCAGAAGAGGTTAGTACCACTTCTCTTAATGAAGATTATACAAATGAAGAATTGCAAGATGCACTCAATGAGCTTTATAGTGAACATATTTATGTTTCTAAAGTTAATAAAGATTTAAAGAAACAAATTTCAACTTTAGAAAATGATGTGGAAAAACTGTCTAATGAGAATAAGGATCTTAAGGAAGAAAACAAGATCTTAGACCCACCCAAGGAATGTTTTTCATGTGACTCTTTAAAAGAACAAAATGAAAAATTAGCATGTGAGAATGGAAAGATGAAGGATGAAAATAAGAAACTAGGAAAGAAAAGTATAGAGGAATGTTTATCATGTATATCTTTAAGGAAACAAGTTGAACAACTTAAAACAACCTTAAAGAAGTTTAATACTCCTCATAAGAATCTGAATTCTATGCTAGGTAATTTGCAATCCACTAGGCATGGAATAGGTTTTAGGAATGAACCAAAAAGGCATAAAATTGAACCTATGAAACCCAAGGTTCAATCTAAGGAAAACAAGGTTAGTAATGTGCATAAGCATAGACAGCATAATAACTATTACCAACCTAGAAGAATGCATAATCCAAATGTGATTTGCCATTATTGCAATAAAATTGGACACATTGCTCCCGTTTGCTTCACTAGGCATAGGCATTGGGCTCAAAAAGAAGCTCATCATCACTATGCTCCTAACACTCAAGGACCCAAGAAGATTTGGGTACCAAAATCTCATTGATTCACTTTTGTAGGTATGCTTGAAGGCATCAAGTGTACTTTGGTACCTTGATAGCGGATGCTCTAAGCACATGACCGGAGAAGCATCCAAGTTTCTACAAATAAAGCCATCAAATGGAGGAAACGTTGTCTTTGGAGACAACAACAAAGGAAAGATCATCGGCATTGGCTCGGTTGGCAAAGATGAGTCTTCTTCCATTAATAATGTTTTACTTGTTAAAGGTCTTAAACACAATCTCTTGAGCATAAGTCAATTATGTGATAAGGGAAATCGTGTAATTTTTGATTCCAAGTCATGCACCGTAGAACGTCTTAGTGATAATAAGATCATTCTACATGGTGATAGAATTGACAATATTTATAAGGTTAACTTAGAAGAGTCTTCATCAAAGTTTTCAAATTGTCTAATGAGCAAAGAAGATGATATGTGGTTATGGCATCGTAGAATAGTTCACATTAATATGAAAACATTAAACAAATTGGTGTCTCAAGACTTAGTAGTTGGTATTCCAAAAATTAAATTTGAGAAGGATTCTATATGTGATGCATGTCAAAAGGGGAAGCAAGTGAGAGCCTCGTTTCATTCCAAAAACATTGTCTCAACATCTAGACCGCTTCAACTTCTACACATGGATCTCTTTGGTCCCTCACAAATTAAGAGTTTTGGAGGAAACTATTATGCCTTTGTAATTGTTGATGATTACTCTAGATACACTTGGACTTTATTTCTTACTCACAAAAGTGAAGCTTTTAGTGTTTTCAAGAGTTTTGCTAAGAAAGTTCAAAATGAAAAAGATTGTTTAATTGCTTACATTAGGAGTGATCATGGAGGTGAATTTGATAACAAACTTTTTTCAGCATTTTGTGATAAACATGGCATTGAGCATGATTTCTCAGCCCCTCGGACACCACAACAGAATGGCATTGTTGAATGCAAGAATCGGTGTCTTGAGGAAATGGCAAGAACAATGCTCAATGAGGCTAAAATTCCCAAGTATTTCTGGGCTGATGCAGTGAGTACGGCTTGATATGTATTAAACCGAGCAATCATTAGGCCAATACTCATGAAAACACCCTACGAATTATACAAGGGAAGAAAGCCTAACATTTCACATTTAGGAGTCTTTGGATGCAAGTGTTTCGTTCATAATAATGGGAAAAATATTTTGGGAAAATTTGATGCAAAATCTGATGAAGGCATCTTTCTTGGTTATTCATTGCGCAGCAAAGCGTATAGAGTCTTCAATAAACGTACCTTAAATGTTGAGGAATCCCCTCATGTTGTGTTTGCAGAAAATGATACTCGCTTGGCGAGAAAGGATTTCTGTGATGATCTTGTAGGTACACTTGAGAAGATGTCATTGGAAGATGAGGAAGAAGAAGAACCAAGCAACCTACCAAATGTGGGATACACCCCTACAGAGGCAAGCTCTCAACAAGAAGCAGCTAGTCCAGAGGAGAACATTCAAGACACAATGGTTGATATCAACCAAGAATTACCTAGAGAATGGTGTGAGTCTAAAGATCATCCTCTTGACACGGTAATAGGTGATATCAACCGCGGGGTAAGTACTCGAAATTCCCTTCGAGACACCATAGGCCACATTGCATTTGTATCACAAATAGAGCCTACAACCATTTCTAAAGCAATTAATGATGAACATTGGACCTTGGCTATGCAAGAGGAGCTAAATCAATTCAAACGTAATGATGTTTGGGAATTAGTTCCAAGGCCCATTGATCATACAATTATTGGGACGAAATGGGTGTTTAGGAACAAACTAGATGAAAACGGAACAATAAATAGAAACAAAGCTAGGCTAGTAGCAAAAGGTTACAATCAAGAAGAAGGAATTTATTTTGAAGAAACATATGCACATGTTGCACATTTAGAAGCTATTAACCGGAATAGTCGTCTGTGCAGAGGAGAATTAACCGGAGACTTTTGCTTAAAGTAGTTGGAGGCTTTTGGGGGATTGATGGAAGAGCTGCAAAAACAGGGTGGGCTTTGAGAGGAAGGGAGCTACTGAGGCAAATTTTTTTCTTTTTATGTATTTTGTATGTGTGTGTTTAAATGAGAGTAATATGATTTATTGATTATTAAAAACAAAAGGAATAAATATTGTGGTCACCGAGTAAACGTGGCAAAAACTTTTTTTTCTTTTTACATAAAGATTTTTTTTCATACTAAAAAAAAGGAATTAAGAAAACATTGACAAAGACACTTTTTTTTTCTTTTATATAAAATTTTTCTTTTTCATTCTTTCTCAAAAACTAAAAAAAAGAATTTTACCAAAAAAAAGTGGCAAAGAAACCATTTTTCCTTTTATAAAAATATTTTTTTCTTAATTATATTCCGAAAAATATAAATTGACAAAAAAAGGTGGCAAAAAAAAGATTTTTTTAAAGCAAAATAGGAGAAGCAAGTTAGTGCAAATTCTAGTGATTAAATTTCATTAAATGTCATTAAATGTAATAAATTGTCATTTGTATTAGCTAATGACTATTAATTGTAATTAATAGTCACTAATTATTGTTAATTATCATTAATTTACTGCTAATTATAAATACTTGGATTGAAGTAATTGGTGGAGAATAAATTTAATGAGGATTTCCTTTTTGTGAGATATCGATATGGACATCTCTTTATCTCTTTACTTTTTTTATTTTTTGTTTACATTTTATTTAATTTTATTTGAAAATAAATTTAATGGAAAAAATGGACGGACATAATTAATACACGTGGCACGATTCTATAGCTTCCGTTAGTGCAATTGGCGGAACCCATCTTCCATTGGACGGAAGCACTAATTCGAACCAAATTGAGAGTTCAGGTGGTCAATTGATGAAAAAAAAAGTTCGAGTGGTGATTGAAAAATAAACCTGAATTCAGGGGGTCCAAACGTAATTAACCCACACAATGCCCGGTTTTACCAAAGTTAAGGGATATCAATGATGATTTTGAAAGAATAAAGACAAGAATGATGAAATAAACAAAGTGTAGTGACATAAAAATGCCTTTTAACATTTTTTAAACTAATTTATCCTTGTTGAATTGAGAAAGTATTTTGTATTGGGGAGCAACGAAACAAGGGGAGCTTTTTAATTGTTTTGAAAACTTATTTCAAACCCTAATTAAAAAATAATCAACACAAGTTTATTATCATAAAAAATGGAGAGATTGTTGACCTAAACTTTGGTTAATCACCTCTTAAGCCTTATTAGCGACTTAACCGTATTTAGTCATGGTAGATTAATGATTTTGATGATTAAAAAACTAACCTACATAAATGTGTTAAGTTTGCTTGTGTGTTGATAAAAGTTTATCGGAAGAAATATGGTTTCTGAAGAACTGTATCGCTGCAACCACATCTAGAGCAAGCTTAAGGTGTGGTATCCTTGAGCAAGTGTAGGATTCTTGTAATTAGAATTCCTAGGTTGTAAACGGTTTGTTAAGTACCCGTAAGCTTAACACTAGATAGTAAACTCTCCAAGTGAGTCTTGGAGGACTGGATTAGCCACAAATTAGTTGTGTGTGAACCAGTATAAAATTCTTGTGTCCTTCATTCTTTCATTTCCGCGCTTACTTCCTGCAAATTTTCGTGTTCGTTCGAAAAACGCTATTCACCCCCCTCTAGCGTAAGGCATCTATTCTAACACTTTGATCCACCGTCACCTTCCACGAGCCGCCGTTCTAAGCACAAACAACCGTGCCACCGTAGCATCCACCGTCTGTGGCGTTGCGATGCGAGTACCTTCCTGCCTCGGTCGCCGCCGTCTGTAGCAACCCTCGCCTTGCCGCCATCTGCAGCAATCCAATCCCTGTCCGCCGCCCTGTGCAGCGATGGGGATGGGTGATGGGTTTCCTGGTGTTGCGAAAACAAAACTTATAGATCCAGTGTTTTTGATATTCCACCAATTTCCTAGCATATTTTTCTTTGTCGATTAACAAATAACCACACATATTAATCGAGAAAGAAAAAAATATACATTCCATTTTTTAGTTGATTAACAACATATGTTAATCGGTAAAGAAAACATTTGATACACCAAAAAAACATATATATACCCAAGTAACAATGATCATCACTCCTATTAAGTACCTCAAGACCAAAAATCCACAATCTATTTCATGTTCTAAACCTCAAGGTATCTCCTTTTTCACACTCCAATTCAACCAAAAACATATATATATCCTGGATCATACCTTAGGCACTAGAAACCCATCACTACCAATATATCATAATTATAATTCCAGAACTTGGATTTCTCAAGACCCAAACATCCTTTCATAACTCATTTTCATGAATCTATTCCTCAAGCCATTCTTAACACTAACATCAAATCTCTTTGATGAAGAAACTAAAACATCAATATATCTCTCATCACATAATTAGCTAACTAGCAATTGAATCACAATTCCCGAGAACACCTCAAATTCAAATCTCAGTGTAACATGCTATCGGCATCCTCATCTAGCATATGAACTATAACCTCAGCAAGATTCATGATCAAAACCTTTTTATCACAATCACCACTAACATCTCAAATCTCAACAAAATTAAGTACCTCAAGTATCATTGAAAGATAATTCACCAAATATACCATTAGATCAACCCCAATTTAATTCAAACGTTATCATCTCAAACTCCGAACAAGATTAAATCCATATAATAATTCACAAGTAAATTCAAACATCGAACTCAAATAATCAGACCACAAATAACATGATCACCAAGATCACAAGAATCATATCCACAAGAATCACATCAAATCATCTCTCGACAGATGTATCATCCAAAAGCAAACCGATGGTTCTTACTTATGTTGGCCAATCCATATAGACAAGAAAACAAGCAAAGAGTCCAGTGTCAACACCGACTCTGGCAAAACAGTGGACACCCCACAAAATAATTTCTGCTACAGCTTAAGTTGCAAAGGTAAGCATGTCGTTTTAACGACAATACCGGGTCGCTCCGACCCACAGCAGGTGCGTGTCCTCCACGGATCCATAGTACGACTCACTATATAAATGCATAAGTCGATGCAACATACGACTCAAAAAGGAGAAGACATATGCACAAAAGTTCACAAAACATTTCAAAACATTCCCAAAAATCTAAAGCCTGCTCCGCTACCAACTAAAACGCCCGTGTCCTAATTTATTAATATAAAATAGAATTTAAATATAGAATGACTAAATTGCCCTTATCATTCCCGGGACACAAAAATCATCAACAACATGATCAACATTTAATCAAATAATAAATAATACAATGGAATCAAGTACGCAGCCGAAGACCAAATACATAGCAACATGCAAGCAATGAACCCTATGGATCCGACCCGAGGAGAAAAGCACTGCCACCTGCTGATATGCACCACTGCTCAATGAGCAGTTAACCTATAAAAGACTGTGAGGGGGTGAGACCAACCACTGTCTCACCACAAACAAATAAACCATAGTATACAAATACAAATCAACCACAAATACCAGCATCAGGCAGTAGGAATCATAGTGCACAAACAAGTCACAATGCATATCACAAGTTATCAACAGACTTCAAACCATCACTTGTCTTTTATCATCTTATTATAGTTATACTTTATCATTATTAGAGTTTGAATATTTAATTAGGGCCCTCTACTGTGTGCGTCGAGCTCGGTCCCGTCTCTTGAGACAACCAGGGCATAGGCCCAATATAATCAGGACAAGGCCCAATACAATCACTGAGAGAGAGAAAGACAGAGAGAAAGAGGGAGGTAGAAAGGGGGAGATAGAAAGAGGGAGGTAGAACCGGTCATCACAGACCCATGTGCAAAACCGCATATACCATGCTATCCCGTATGCAATCCTGAGGGGTATCACTTCCCCCTCGAACCAACCGGTCAACAGCCCCACAGTAGAATATTATAGTTCATTATTCTCAATTATGCTTTAAGAGTTTTACCATACGTTATTATCAAACAGGGTTGTGTGGATTTAATATCTTATTCTCAAATCCGGGCCTCCAGCCCTCAAGTCACCACACGTACCACAAAGTCATATCACATGTTATATCACATAACTAACAAACTCATGCTCAACTGGCATATCATATCAAACAGGCACGTAATACACGTAATCAGACATACTGCATCAAGGTATTATCATTAAGATACAAGTGCACACAGGAACACCAACTCAGCAAGCATACATGCATATAGCATACAATACCAACCAAGTATTACCACTTTGTATATCATGTTAATTAACCGAGTATTGTAGGCAGTAAAGCATACAAAGGTTTATATGTCCTCACCTTGGCCATAATAATTGTCTCGGAAGCCAAAGCCTTAACCCGCCTCAACATTCCTATGTCCATAACGTCCTACGAATATACACCTCATATAAGAAGTTTATTCATGACAATTGAGTAAATGCATATTAATAACGTGATCTCGAGTTAAACCCGTGACACTAAGCCCGTTACTAAAGATCAGGGTCTAAATCCAAACAACTCAAATTCCCAAGTTCCGTACTTAACTTAAATCTGATTGTAGTCAATTGGGCCTAGAGTGTATTATCTCTAATCTCCAAAATAAAACATTGGGCCTAAAGCCCACAACCATATTAGTCAATGGGCCTAAAGCCCATACTTCCAATTATTAGGCCTAAGCCCATATAAACAAGAGTTATTGGGTATAATTATACAGTGGGCCTAAAGCCCATATCCATGGAAGCCATTGGACCTAAAGCCCATCTTAGATTACGTACTCCTTATTGGGCCTATGGCCCATATCAACCCAAACCACTATTAAACCCAATCATATTTTTCTTTCGCTTAAAACCCGTTGTTTATTAAGTCCAAATTAGTATAGATACAAGGTTCAATGTATAATCATTGGACCAGGGCCCAGTTTCCTATTTCCCGCTCTAAGGCACACCCGAGCCCAAAGACTTGCCCGGCCTAAGAAACTATCCACGTCGATAAGTTCCCGGCCACGCGCCTCTAACCTATCACACTCGGTCTTTCACTATTACCATTTATTTTGATACATCGATAAGATGCTTTTACGGTACATGATATGTACAAGAATTAAATTACAACATTGTTGGGAATTACCGTCTAATGCCGATCTCACCGTCTCGTCGAAACACGCACCGTTTCGTCGAAACAGCAACAGTGCTTTTCGGATTCCGGTTAGTCCTCGCCGAAACGAAACCCGATTCGCCGAAAAATACCCGAGCCTCGATGGGTTCCGGTTAAACTCGCCAGAAAATCTACAACAGCCTAGAAACGACCCATCTACAATATGTCCAACCCCATAGCCATAAACCAACATTCAATTCAACCAATCATTAAGTTAGAACAGCAAAACAATTTGAACGGGGAAAGAGGAGGGTCGAAACCTCACCGGAAAAACCAAACCCGCAGTGCAATTATTGGATCCAAACTCCGGCACCTCAAACCGAGTTTACAGAGCCTCCAATCGACCCTGCACCTTACTGCCCAGAACATGCTACAAGCAATCCAACCAACAACAGCCACACACACACACCACCATCAACCACCGAACTCCAACAAAACCGGCCAACCAAACCACCACCACCACACACAACCGCACAGGCCGCCACCGTGACAACACAAAGTCAACCCACAAAGCACGAAACCCAAATCGGGTCAAACACACAAATTGGAAGAACAAAGAGGAATAAAAGAACAGAGGGAGGCTTACCACGGCGGCGACGGCCGAGTTCAGTCGTCGAACTCGAGACGAGCATGTAGACCGAGGCGATCTCCCGGGTCCCGTCACAGAAACTCCACGAGCGGCTCCCTCCTGTGCAAAAAGCAACAACGACGGCGGCTCCTTGTCACATCCTTCTGTCCGAGCCCAGATCGCGAACCAATCCCGCCTCCTCCCTCGACCTGCACCGGCGGCAACACAAAAAGAAGAGATGGAGGCGGCGGCATCTCGACGGCAGCGGCTCGAAAGGAGGAAGGAGAAGAAGAAAGGAGACAGGAGGTGCGGCGGTTTTGAGTGAAAATGAAGAGGGAGAGGAAGGGAGAGATCGTGGGGAGTGAGAGGGTGGGCAGCGGAAATCGGTAGAGGAGAAGAAAAGAGAAGAGAAGAGAGAGAAAAGGAGGAATTTATACTAACACCCTAGGGTTAGGGTTCTGCCAGAGTCCAAAACGACGATGTTTTGGACAAAACGGCATCCCAAACCCGCTTTTTGCTCCCAAACGCGGTCAACTCCTCTCCCCAAAGTCAAAACGCAGCCTTGGATGAGTTTTATCCGACGTAGTTTGGGTCAAAACTACGACAAAACTTGTGTTTTACCTCCAAACACAATTGAATTCTAAAAGGAATCCAATTACGAATTTAATACCAGTATAAAAGAAATATTTCCAAGAAAATAAAAAATAATAATAATAATTTTCGTGACCAAAAATCCTGGAAATTCTGCAAGGATAAAATTGGAATTTAAATTTCAAAAATTCCCAAAATTCTATAGAAATTAAATACCAAAAATTCAGGGCGTTACAGTTCTACCCCACTTAACAAAATTTCGTCCTCGAAATTTACAGAACAAGTCAAGCAACCAAGTGCTTAACCGACACAACAAGTATCATCCGGTATCAAAGTACCGTTGGCCGAAAATACCAAGTAGAACCATCATGTCCATCAATCACATTTCCAAGCAAGAACTCCGATGTACCAAATCAATCATCAACATGAGTCAAACTTGGTCAACAGAGCATATGATCAAAGCACTAAACCAAGAGTTTATATCCAATCATCATCACCTTTGGTAATACTAGAACCCATAAACAATTTCATTTATCATCCCTTAACTAAATATATCCAATCATCCATGAAGCATATTTCCAGATAACAGAACCCAAAATTGTTACCTAAGTAACATGATCATCACTCCCATTGAGTACCTCAAGACCAAAAATCCACAATCTATTTCATGTTCTAAACCTCAAGGTATCTCCTTTTTCACACTCCAATTCAACCAAAAACATATATATATCCCGGATCATACCTTAGGCACTAGAAACCCATCACTACCAATATATCATAATTATAATTCCAGAACTTGGATTCCTCAAGACCCAAACATCCTTTCATAACTCATTTTAATGAATCTATTCCTCAAGCCATTCTTAACACTAACATCAAATCTCTTTGATGAAGAAATTAAAACATCAATGTATCTCTCATCACATAATTAGCTAACTAGCAACTGAATCACAATTCCCGAGAACACCTCAAATTCAAATTCCAGTGTAACATGCTATCGGCATCCTCATCTAGCATATGAACTATAACCTCAGCAAGAATCATGATCAAAACCTTTTTATCACAATCACCACTAACATCTCAAATCTCAACAAAATTAAGTACCTCAAGTATCATTGAAAGATAATTCACCAAATATACCATTAGATCAACCCCAATTTAATTCAAACGTTATCATCTCAAACTCCGAACAAGATTAAATCCATATAATAATTCACAAGTAAATTCAAACCTCGAACTCAGATAATCAGACCATAAATAACATGATCACCAAGATCACAAGAATCACATCAAATCATCTCTCGACAGAGGTATCATCTAAAAGCAAACCGATGGTTCTTACTTATGTTGTCCAATCCATATAGACAAGAAAACAAGCAAAGAGCTCGTTGTCAACACCGACTCTGGCAAAACAGTGGACACCCCACAAAATAATTTCTGCTATAGCTTAAGCTGTAAAGGTAAGCATGTCGTTTCAGCGACAATACCGGGTCGCTCCAACCCACAGCAGGTGCGTGTCCTCCACGGATCCATAGTACGACTCACTATATAAATGCATAAGTCGATGCAACATACGACTCAAAAAGGAGAAGACATATGCACAAAAGATCACAAAACATTTCAAAACATTCCCAAGGATCTAAAGCCTGCTCCGCTACCAACTGAAACGCCCGTTTCCGAATTTATTAATATAAAATAGAATTTAAATATAGAATGACTAAATTGCCCTTATCATTCCCGGGACACGAAAATCATCAACAACATGATCAACATTTAATCAAATAATAAATAATACAATGGAATCAAGTACGCAGCCGAAGACAAAATACATAGCAACATGCAGGCAATGAACCCTATGGATCCGACCCGAGGAGAAAAGCACCGCCACCTGCTGATATGCACCACTGCTCAATGAGCAGTTAACCTGTAAAAGACTGTGAGGGGGTGAGACCAACCACTGTCTCACCGCAAACAAATAAACCAAAGTATACAAATACAAATCAACCACAAATACCGGCATCAGGCAGTAGCAATCATAGTGCACAAACAAGTCACAATGCACATCACAAGTCATCAACAGACTTCAAACCATCACTTGTCTTTTATCTTCTTATTATAGTTATACTTTATCAATATTAGAGTTTGAATATTTAATTAGGGCCCTCTACTGTGTTCGTCGAGCTCGGTCCCGTCTCATGAGACAACCAGGGCATAGGCCCAATATAATCAGGACAAGGCCCAATACAATCACTGAGAGAGAGATAGACAGAGAGAAAGAGGGAGGTAGAAAGGGAGAGATAGAAAGAGGGAGGTAGAACCGGTCATCATAGACCCATATGCAAAACCGCATATACCATGCTATCCCGTATGCAATACCGAGGGGTATCACTTCCCCCTCGAACCAACCGGTCAACAGCCCCACAGTAGAATATTATAGTTCATTATTCTCAATTATGCTTTAAGAGTTTTGTCATACGTTATTATCAAACAGGGTTGTGTGGATTTAATATCTTATTCTCAAATCCGGGCCTCCAGCCCTCAAGTCACCACACGAACCACAAAGTCATATCACATGTTATATCACATAACCAACAAACTCATGCTCAACTGGCATATCATATCAAACAGGCACGTAATACACGTAATCAGACATACTACATCAAGGTATTATCATTAAGATACAAGTGCACACAGGAACACCAACTCAGTAAGCATACATGCATATAGCATACAATACCAACAAAGTATTACCACTTTGTATATCATGTTAATTAACTGAGTATTGTAGGCAGTAAAGCATACAAAAGTTTATATGTCCTCACCTTGGCCATAATAATTGTCTCGGAAGCCAAAGCCTTAACCCGCCTTAACACGCTTCTTTTGCCGCCTTGGGGAGACGACCATGTGTTCTTTCAAACCGACGATGTTCGTCTTGAACCACTTCTTGAGAGGTTCTTCATCGGAGCTTGTCAGGAAAGCAGTACCACCGATGTAGCTGTTGTCCTTAGAGTCTGAGGTGGTTCTTGATCTTAGTGGAGAGTCCATGGCTGAGAGTGAGTGTCTCAGTTATGAGGTTTGGTATTTATAAGCAGAGGAGATGTCGCTTAAGGGTATAAGCGGTATCTCGTGTTGAGTTTGGACACCTGGTAGAGTGCACCAGAAGCTTATCGTGGTAGGACCCATGGATAAGACGAAATTTTGGGGACGAAATTCTTTTTAAGGTGGGTAGACTGTAACAGCCCGGGTAAAATATGGATTTTTACGGGGACTGTAAAAGTCTTTTTATAGTGATTTACTGTTGAATTAATCTTGGGTAATTAATTCATGGTAAATCGAGCGTTGTTTTTCGAAAACGAGGTTTTTCCCGCGCTCGGGATTTTTCCGTGGATTTTTCGGACCTAAGTTGGTAATTTTTTGGTCTCGAAATCTTCGGGAAATCACATCGGAGAATAACTAAGTGGGTGTATCAGTTATTTTCTGGTCTGGTCTGGACACGACTGCGTGATTGAGTCACGCAGCCGCCTTTGCCTATGCAGTCCGTGTCTTCCTGTGTACCCGTGACTCTGCTTTTCTTTTCCCTGCACGCTTTCATCTGCAAAAAAAAACTGCCTACACCATTTTTTCTCTGCCAAAAATCTTCCCCGCAATACCGCAAAGACAACAATACACACCACCCTTGCCGCGACACGCCACCACCAACAGCCACGCAAACCACCAACACCACCTCTTCTCCCTTCACACGCCGCCACCACCGAGACCGCCTGCAACCTGAGCCGCCACAGCCCAGCCTCCCTTATCGCTGCCTAACACCGACACCGGACCTGCGCCTGCAGGCTACAGCCGCCTCCTCTCACTCGTCGCACCGCCCTCCCGATGCGAAGCCGCCCTGCTCGCGTCGCCTCCACGCCTTGCCGTCCACCGCTCATCACCTTCCTCACGTTGTTCGTCCTCTCCTTCCTCGCGTTGTCGTACCATGGAGATCTGACGAGAAAAGCCGCCCCACGATCTGCAGCAACCGCCGGGAGGAGCCAAGCCACGACGCGATGACCCGAGCTCCACCCTCCTCACGTCGCGCCGCCGTCGCCCTCGTCTCCTTCTCTCCATCGCCTCGCCTTGACAGTCGGCCGTGTCACCTGCATCGCCGTCCCGCTCGTCACGCCGCCGCCGCCGCCCAGTTCCGCCATGTGGATGTCACCTGCACTCAGCTAGGTGAGTGACGGCAACCCGGATAAGTCCACGGGTCAAGACAGACCCAGATGGGTCAGGGTTTGAACCGGGCCTTGAGTTGGGTATGGGCTTTGACTTAGGCTTGGGTTGAGACTGTAGGCTGGCGTTGGGCTGGGCCTTGGCAGGCCTATACTGGGCTCCCTGCCTTGGCCTGGGCTAGCATAGTCCATGGCCCAAACCCCCTTAAAAAAAATGTTTTATACAAAAATAAAAATACTTCTCGGAAATAAGAATAAAATAAGGATATATATATTCTAGAAAATAAATATTTTGACATATTAATTCCTGGAAAATATAATACTTGATATAATACTATTTTGGGAAATCAAAGTAATTATAATATGATTTGTATCCTTTGGAAAAAATGCTATACTATATACTATGGATACTTTCCAAAAAAAAAGAAAATATACATAATAATGATAATTGTATATGGGTATATATTTCTGGAAAATACATATACATAAATATATATATATATATATGATTGTATCCTTTGAAAAAAATATTGTAGAGTAAATAATTATAGAAAAGGATATATATACTATGAAAATATTTTAGAATATATATAAATACGTTAACGTAAATGATTTTGGGAATAACTTTTAGAAATATATATGTAAGACTACTTTTGGTAAATGTTTTGGAAATAAATAATGAAACACCCGTGTCCCAATTTGTTAATATAAAATAGAATTTAAATATAAATGACTAATTTGCCCTTATCAATCCCGGGACATGATATTTATCAACTAAACACCCGTATCCCAAGATATCTAATTAAATTAACTAAAGCATGTGAAAAGACTGAATTGCCCTTTCTACTCGGGGTACGACACAAATAAGACAATCATCATTTAATTACGCAATATATCATACAAAAGTAATACAATTCGAGTATGCAGCGGAAGACAAATACATAAACAAATATGAATGTAATGCACCCTATGGATCCGACCCGAGGAGGAAGGCACCGCCACCTGCTGATATGCACCACTGCTCATCGAACAGCTAACCTGTAAAATGTCTGTGAGGGGGTGAGACCAACCACTGTCTCACCGCAAACAAATAAACCAATAATATACAAATACAAATCAACTACAAGTACATCGGCATTAGGCAATAGCAAACACAGAGCACAAACAATTCACAATACACAACACCCGTCATCACCAGACTTCAACCATCACTATCATTACTTATATTATTATCTTTGTTATTAGGTTTAAATATTTTATTAGGGCCCTCTACTGAGTGCGTCGAGCTCGGTCCTGTCTCATGAGACAACCAGGCATAAGCCCAAATAAACCAGGCACGAAGCCCAAACATATCCATAGAGAGAGAGAGAGACAGAGAGAAAGAGGGAGGTAGAAAGGGGGAAGATAGAAAGAGGGAGGTAGAACCGGTCATAACAGACCCATATGCTAAACCGCATAAAATCCCGAGGGGTAACACTTCCCGCTCGAACCAACCGGTCAACAGCCCCACAGTAGAATTATTATAGTATGTTATTCTCAATTATCCTTTAAGAGTTGTACCATACGTTATTGTCAAACAGGGTTGTGTGGATTTAACATCTTATTCTCAAATCCTTAACCGAGCATTGTAGGCAGTAATGCATACAAAGGTTTATAAGTCCTCACCTTGGCCATAATAATTGCCTCGGAAGCCGAAGCCTTAACCCGCCTCAACATTCCTATGTCCATAACGTCCTACGAATATACACATCATATAAGATGCTTACTCATCACAAATAAATAAATGCATGCCAATGTATGATCTTGAGTTTATCTCGTAGCCTAAGGCCCGTTACTAACCATCAAGGTCAAAGCCCAAACAATCTCATAATCTTAGTCCAAGACTAAAGGTCCACTTAATTAAAACATTAGGTTTAATCCTCCTTTGGGCCTAAGGTCCATATCCATAATAGTTGTCAGTTTTAATTATCCATAGGGCCTAAAGCCCATTCTCATAATAGTCACTGGGCCTAAAGCCCATCTTAAATACAAGCCATTGGGCCTAAAGCCCACTTCATTAGTCATTGGGCCTAAAAGCCCATATAAAATTAATATGACATTAATTGGGCCTAAGCCCGGCCCATCCTCATAAACACATTAACCAAACTTCCGAGCCCCAAACATTTTCCGACCTAACGATACTATGTGCGTCGGACATATATCGGCCACGCCACTCAACTCTCCAAGCTCGGTATCCACTATATCCTTTTCATTTTAATACAACGATTAAATGCAATTACACTACATGTCATGTACAAAATCAAATAACGGCCAACACCGAGAATTACCATGTAATGCCGGAAAAGAAATTTATGTCTTGCCGGAACAAAAACTCAGTCCTCGCCGGAAAATTCCCGAGCCTCGTCGGATTCCAGTCAGCCCTCGCCGGAAAAGCATCTCGACCCGCCGGTAGAACAACCAGCGACACCGGAGAAATTCCTACAGCTCAGAAACATCCCATTGTTTCTGTCCATTCCAACAAAACATAATATGGCATTCAAACAACAACCCCCTTAGATCCAAAAACATCAATAGCCGGATTAACAACACTGAGTCACCAAAAACTCACCGGAAAAACGGACCTCTCCGCCCGTGACAGATCTGAGCACAACCAATCGCTGCTGGAACACAAGCACGCCACTCTTCTACTAGAAACTAATAGCACGAACACGATAGCCGATCCAGAACCACCATCATCCGAATCCACGCACCCCCTACAACCGACACTCGCAACAAGCCATCATCATACCCCCAAACCAAAAGAAACCCCGCTTACAGCAGAAGAGAAAAGACGGGTGGCAGCTTACCAGCGATGGCGGCAACGGCGGCGGCGGTGTTGACTCGAACCTAGTCCTCGAGCCGCTGCTCATCCTCATCATCTCGCTGGAAACAACCCGCACCACTAGACGTTGGACCCGCATAAGACCAACACCAAACTCATCGGCCTCCCTCTACATCGACTATCAACCTCAAACCACCCCTCGCCGTTGCATCCACAGCAGCCAGACCCGGACCAAGAACGCGAGGAAGCCGGCGGCGCCTCCTGTCCATGCGCAGCGCTTCGCGTCGCGTGCAAAGCCTCGCCCCTCTCTATCTCCTCTGCAACAGCAGCGAAGGTGACTTGAGGAGAAGAAGCACGAGTGGTGGCGGCAGCCGTTAATGCCACGATTTGAGGAGGAAGGAGAAATTGGTGAGATTGTGGGAGAGAGGTGAGGCGGCGGAAGAGAGAAGAGACAAGGAAAAGTAAGAGTGAGGAGAAGAAAAGAAAGAAAAAGAAGGGTTAGGGTTGGCCGGCTTGGTCCAAAACGACGTCGTTTTGGCCCGAGGCGCGGTCAACGCACGCATAGTATTAGGTTTTCTTTTTTTCTTTTTTTTTTCTCTTACTTCAGTCCAAAACGACGTAGTTTTGGTGAAACTACGATATACACCATATTTCACCCCGAAACTCCAATTGTACCCAAACGACCCGAATAAGGATAAATTCTAAATGTAAAAATAATATTTTCAAAGAGAATAAATTGATTATAACAATAATTTCATAACCAAAGACTTCCAGAAAATCCCGCAAGGGTAAAAATGGAAATTAAATACCGAAAATTTTGAAATTTCCGAAAAAATCAATTAACGAAATTCGGGGCGCTACAAATAAGGTATTGTATATTTTGGGAAATATTTCACTAAGTATATATATAATAATACCTTTTTTGGAAAAAAATAAAAGAATAAAATTTGGTAATTATATTTTGGCAAGTATAATTACTCTATAAAATTTAAAGGAGAGTTTTAATTAAAGTATAGTATCGAAATTATATTCGAATATACGAACGGTATAATATTTTCGGTAAAAGATGATAATAAAGGATATGAACCGGGGTGGGTTTATTTCGCAGTATTGGCATCATACTATACCGATTATGTGCATTTATGTGAGCATGTTGTTTTGTTGTATAGGTTATGATGTCGGGCAGTTTCCCGAGGAGCCGGTTTTGGACCGGTCATTGTTCCGGAGTTGAGTAATCGGCTAAGGTGAGGATGGATAACCCTTGATATGTGCCTGTAATACTGTGTGTGATTTGTTGTTTGATTAAACTATTGAGATGATCATTGATAGTTATTTGACTGCGATGGTTATTGTTGTTGCTGTTGATGGACTGTGTTGTTGGTCTTGTGGAAATTGTTGATAATTGTTGAACTGTTAATTGTTGATAATTGGAGTTATGAGATTGTTGATTGGTTAGGTCTGTGGATTAACTTGTGATAATGGAAAGTTGAATAACTTGAGGAAATGAATATTGGAAATTGTGATGATATATATTATTGTTGGATACCTGATGATATGGATTGTTGATGTTGGTTCTGAGTGTTCTGAGTCTTTGGCATGGTTTGTGACTGTTGTCTGTATTACCTTCTTTGAAGTATTATGGTTCCCTGCATATCTTTATTTATCCATAGTCGTGAGCACTTCGGACTCACCCCTCACCTGCGGGCTTTCATCCCGTAGGTTGAGTTATTTGTGGTTCAGGTTTGGTGCATATCCGGCATCTTAAATTTTTCAGGAAAATGTGCCTCGGGGAACAAAGACAGAAGATCTAAATTCCTATCGTCCTCTTTCTTCTTCATGGTTTTCAAGAGGTCCTCTAGTCTTCTAAGTCTCTCTCAATCTCCCTTAGATTCTTGCGACACCGAATCACTGTCCTGAACTATCACCACATTATGCCGCCATCCAGTTTTGAATTTTGTCCCCCATTACTCCCAGGGGACACCATCTTCCCTTTCTTCAGGGCTTGGAGTGCTTCCATGATACTCGGATCCTTGAGTAAGTTCAAAACTTCCTCAGGCACTTCGGCACCATTTTCCTCACTCATGTTGTCCTTATATTTAAAGAACCAGTGTCAGGGTCTTCGACTCCCTACAGACTATCTCACATTTGTCTTTCCGGATTTATATATGGAGGAATGAACAAGGGGCACCTCATGTATTTCTACTTGAACTCACAACAACAAGCACTCAAATGCACGCAACACTTATTGATTCATCATGCATGGGATGCTCAGGGTATGCAGCTGGTTGGGGACTGAAAGACTGCCGCTAAGGAATAGTTTGGCCTACTCACATGTGATAAAAGATATCGCGTGAGGTCCAAGGCCCAGTAATCCCTATCATTGCATGAGCAGCGAGAAATCGGTTCACACAAGCCACTATCGCTTAAAGAAAGCATTGTAGCAGACTTGGATTCCCTGGCCCTCTTACGGTAAGGGCTTCACAACATTTATCATGAATGCAGGGCACTTATGATGACACATAAAAAGACATACAGAATTCAGTAATTGCACAAAGTTTCTTGAACCCTCAGATCCCCAGCGGAGTCGCCAGCTGTGAATACCCGACCCAAAATCACTTGGGCCTATTCACCTTTCCTTTACACCCTCTTCATAACCATCATCCAACATCTTTGGATTCGCCACCCAAATTTTATTAAGGGACAAAAACTTGGGAAAAACCCTTCATGTGACTTCATTTAGGCAACTGGATAACGAACCAAAGATGCTGGACCCGGGGATTCGTCATGGATGGGAAGGTGTTAGGCACCCATCCATGTTGGGGCGAAACTTTGTGCAATTAGAGGATTTTGTATGCCTTGTGCAAGTGTGCAAGTGTGAGCACCAAAACACATAATAACTGAATATTAAAAAGAAAGGGGAGAAGAAGAAGATTGGGCTTGAGTTTCCACCACTAGAAACCACCTACGTACCCCGGCGACTGGGTTCAAAGCCCACCTAGTTCTTGACATGGCATCACAACAATCACATCATCATCAACATCAACATCTCAACAATAATTGGTCATACAAAAAGGGATTAGGATTACCTCTTGTAGCCCTCCTCTAGCTCCTTGGTTTGGGTTGTGCCTTCCACACAATTTCCTCCTACTCCCCAACTCAATCTTGGAGTTCTTCTTGGTTTTCCCCTTTGCTGCCTTCAATGGATGATGCTACCCACGAAATTCTACCAGAGTTTTACCTATGGAACTATTTCTTAAGCTTAGAGAGAAAGAGTTTCTCCAAGCTTCAAAGCTTTATGAAGAGTTTTTGTGTAATAGAATGTGTGTCCTTTGAAATATGAGAGGGGGGTCCTATTTATAGTATTCTGGGTAGCCTAAGGGCGTGGACCAACTTAATGATCAAGTTAATGGCTAAAAATCTGGGCCCAAACCGAGTAGAATCAGATTACGGACGAAAATCGGGGAGAAAACGCGTTTCTAGTGGTGCATGACCGCCATGGCCGGTGGTCATCCTATGGATGATAGCCAGGCCGGGCGGTCATGGGTGGAAGACCGCCCAGGCCCGGCGGTCATCCCGAGATGACCGCCCGCACCTACGCATCTCACCCGTTCTTTCCTTTTTTCTGTCCCGATTCTCCCCTAATTCCTCCCTGATTGATCCTTCTGCGTAATTAACCCCTAGACTGCTCAGAATCCTCTGCTTTCTTGATTACTACTCCCCTCAATCATCTCCTAATTAACTAACTACACATTGATTCCTCATTTTAAGCCAAAATCATACCAAAAACATTATTGCTATTAAGGAATGATTTAACTCTGATTTTTTGCGAAAATCAGAGCTAAATTTGTCTGCAAGCAAGGTGTTAATGGGCTGTGCAACTCTAAAGAAAAGTCCATACCTCATTAAATTGGACCCTTACATTTATCTTCAACCCATAAATAAATATAATTGGATTTAATAAATAAACAAGCCCAAATTCAATGAGATAAAATACATTTTAGCAATTTAGTCCTTAATATATCCTATGATTAAATCGTCTCATTAATCCTAGGCATATAAAAGTCTTAATTACTATAATGTATAAATTCTACCAAAATTAAACCCCATTCATGCTTCAACCCATGTCTAACTCATCAATCTTATGATTTAGACATGTCTGAAGTCTAATCTCAATATAATTTTCACGGGTCAAATTTGGGTGTTCACAGCTTTGCATTTATTATCCAGCATCACATGGTTGACAAGCCAAAATATAGATCCTATGGCCATCTTGTTACACAGAATGCACGTATACAGGGGGTTAAGATACCCGAATGAACTTCAACCGTGCTCATACATCAGCGAATCTACTCTTGGCAAACAGCATGTTGCCACAAAGGAGAATATGTTTGTGCCCATTAAACAAAGCAAAGCATCTCATGATGATCTTCTTGCTCAAATTATTGCAAAAGTTGACACTCATGGTGCTCGATTAGATGAGGTGGCTGCCACACAAACTCAGATTCTTGCCCTTCTCACAGATTTGTCTTCTCGGGTTCCTCCTGTTTCTGCTCCATCGACAGCACCTGCACCTTCTCAATCCGATGCTTTTGACGATGCTCAAGAGAATATTGTTGCTTAAAGTTTCCCTCTCTGAGCTCATCTTTTATTACATCCATATGCTAGCCTATCTAATCATGTTTTGGATTGTTAACTACTTAACTCTAACTTGTTTCTCCTCTGTCATTTTGGATTTCGATTCCTATTCTGGGTTTGTAAACAGGGGAATATTTTGGTGGGCAAGTCCTACTTTTGACTACCTACTCGGATAGTATTTTGCTTGATTATGCTTATGTCTTATTTTTCATCTCTTTGTTCATAAATGTTTGAATTTGTTACTGCTTTACTCTCATTCTTTTCTGCGCACATTTGGATGTTTGCCTGTGTTTTCTTGTTTTTGGTTGAATTATGTGTTGTCTCCTGAATTGTCATATCTGGTTCGTCCTCCCTTTCTGTTTTTGCTGTTGTCAAAGGGGGAGAGAGTGATATGGACATATTGTTTTTTAGGATGCATTCGGTCATGATAGAATGTGGTCCTGATTCTTCTGCTTATTCTCTAATGAGGAAAATTGTTTAGGAATAGAAGCTTTCAAATAGGGGGAGCTGTTTTATATGCTTTCATAATGTCCATTTTTGACATCAACAAAAAAGGGGGAGAATGTTGGATTATGTTAAAGTGATTAGTTTGGTTTTTAGTTGATTGTCAAAGTGTTGTTTTAAACGGTCAAACCATACCTTTCAAAATCTGTTTCTTGTTAACAAACATGGAATTACTGGGCTAAATTTATAAGTTGTTTCTAAAACTTGTATGGATCACTTTTACATTTTTCAGCCCATCGTCTTTAAGTCTTAAAAGGCAATTGGGCTTGCTTAAATATTCTGAAGCTTAAGCCCACTCAACTGTGCGATACCGTTTATATTGAATGAATGAAGAAAGACCAGCTTATGTTTTAAATGTCTATAGCATGTGAAATAGGAGCCCCTCCAACGGCTCTTTTACTCTTTAGTTGTCTTCTACCTTGTACTTGTCCTCTTGAAGCAAAACCTTATCTTTTAGACACCAAATTTTCAGAAGTTTCAAGATCAAAAGAGCAAATGGTTTGTGGACATTTTCTTGTCCTTTGTGGAGAGCCAGAAACAAGCCAACAACCCCTTTTTGTGGGTTAGAAGAGGAAAGTACACTTCCAAGTGTACACTTACTAGAGAAAGATGGAGAGAAGCTAAAATCTTCACCAATCAAGTCTACTAGCCGTTTTTGTTGTGCTATTGGAGTGCAAAGATGTGAAGAAAGGATTCTAGAAGGCATAAGACCATGAAAGAGGCATTTTGAAGAGTTGGGTACTTGGGCAGTAAGTTTTGCAAGTCATTTGGCACCATATTTCAAGCTCTCCTTTTGGAAAAAGGCTCTCTTTTGTCCCATTCTTCAATAGATCCGTTGGGAGCCTTTGAGTGCATTATAAATAGGCCATTTCCTTCCTGAAAGTGAATCAAGGCAAGCAATTGAAGATTGGGCTAATTGAGTTGAAGCTTGCTAATTGTGCTTAAACACCTTTGTGAGATTTTTGTGCAAAACTTGTAATCAAGAGTGAGTCACTCTTGGGTTGTTGAAAATTCTTCCTTGAGTGAGATTGGGTTGATTTTACTCAAGGGGTTGTAAAGGTTTGAAGCTTGAGCCTTTGAAAAAGCTTTGGGTATAGGTTAGAGAGTGAGCATTTGAAAACTCTTGTATAGGTTAGAGAGTGAGCCTTTGAAAACTCTTGTACTTGGTTAGAGAGTGAGCCTTGGGAAAACTCTTGTAAAGGTTTGAGCTTGATCCTTAAAAAGTTTGGTTGTAAAGATGTTGGACTTCACCTTGGAAGAAGTCACTTAGTGGATTTTTGAAATCTCAAAGAGGAACTTTGAGTAGTGGATGTACCCATAGGTTTTAGGGGGAACCACTCTAATTCTTTGTGTTGTCTTTTGTGTGTAGAGTGCTTTACATTTTCGCACTTGATCATTCCTTTCTTTTCCAGATTTTGGTGCGATTTCAATTACAAAACACAAGCTTGTCCTAGTTCCAGTTTGGTGCAAAAAGAGTTACAAAATTCACTGTTCTTCTCTATTAGCTAATTCAACCCCCCTTCTTAGCTAGTTTTGGGCCTACATAAATTTGTAAAATTAATTATTATTTATATTATTATTGAGTGTATTATATTTTATTTTTTTCACTTTATTTCTATTTCCTATTTTAATGTTATTTCTTCATAATAATAGTTTTTAAAATCTTTTTCTGATTTTTATTTTTAGAAATTACCCTCTTATTTTTTTACGTTTTGTTTACTATTAATTAATTATTTGAATTTTGTATTTTTTTGTTTAATATATATTTTTTGTTTTGGGGCTCACTGATGTATATTTAAATATAAAAAATTAATTATTATTTATATGATTATTAAATAGTTTATTTTATTTATTTTTCAAATTTATATTCTATTTTCTAATTTAATTTTTTTGGCATAATAATCTTTTTTATTTATTTTTCTGATTTATATTTCTTTATAATTAGTCTCTTAATTTTTTTCTTGATTTATATTCTAATTTTTATTTTAATAATTTTTTATTTATTTTCCAAATTTATATGAAAAAATGGAGAAAATTGATAAAAAAATATATAATTTGGAAACAAATTATGTCCAAATTGTTTAATATTAAATAACAAACGCCTAGAAATAATAGTTAAAATGTTAATTTTTAAAAAATAAATTAATTAATAAGCAAGCCCGTGGAACCCACGGAAAGTGAGCTTAGTCTTGAATTATAACAAAAGGTTTTTTTGTGGGGGAATGATGACAATAGTTTTTTTCCCTCGGTGATGAGTAAATGTACGTTCCCTCTAAATTGCTTGTTTTTGTTTCTCTAATACCTCCTGATTCCTCGTGCAAAATTTTTAATTACTAAACATTATTTTCATGCATTTCTTCAAACAAATTGTGGTTGGCATGAAAACGAAATGGAGTAATCATTATCATTAGGACCTTTACTTGAAACTCTCATGAAAGAATACTCATCTAATAATGAAAACTGTTTATACTTTTTTTACAACTTCCATCACTTTTTGAAGGAATAAGCTATATAAAATATAATTTGTGAAAAGTTTTGAGGAGGAAGACACATCTTTCTTTAAAAAAAAATTAACCGATGCAAGGTTATAATACCAAGGAAGAAAAATCATTACCAAGAAAGAAATTTCAATGTATTTCCTCTCTATGTATGCAGAATTGATTGTAATTGCCTAGTTGTATATATTTGTAATTAATAATTAGCAAGTAGAATAGTTAGTTTAAGTGGTTAGCGATTTAGTTCCGCTTAAGCAAGTTCGAGTCCGAATCTCCAAATATACGCAGTGCGAGATCAGTTCTACTTAAGTAGGTTTCGAGTTCCAGTCCCTATGTGTGATCCCGGTCTTCGGATACGGGAACTAAAAAAGATTATATCTGGATAAAGATCATTAGATCAATTAGAAAGAGAAAAGTCTAGGTTGGCAAGTACTCCATAGGAAAATCATCAAATGGTGGCGCCAACAAAAGCAAAAATTCCTGAAAATAACATTTTTAACTTGCAACCAAATTATTATTCCTCCACAAATTAAGAAGTTAAAGTATGGAACGGGAAGAGCCAGCCTGTAACGTTTTATTGCAGGATTGAAATGGAAAGAGGCAAATTTAGAAATTCAATCCTGTGGCGATGATAACATTATAGTGTTATGTTTTCACCAATATAAATACAAGAGCCAAACTACATCAAGAACACCATTCGAGTACTTCAGGCCATCACATTAGACAACTTTTCGCAGTTCCATTCTTTTTATATTTTTTTTTACTCACCAGGAAACTTAAATTTACTCAGGGAAGCAGAAGCAAACCAAGGGAAGGCAAAAGATCGAAATGAAGAGGATCGAGAATGCAGAAGACAGGCTGATCACGTTCTCAAAGAGAAAGTGTTGAATTTTTTTTTATAAATATATATCTGTAAGGGAAAAGAGAGGAAGTAGAGTGTTTGGGTTATAACAAAGGCATACATTCATTTCATATTTCCTGGAAGCTTACAGGCTTACAAGCTTATTTACAACGTACATACACAGGAAGTTATAACTGATAATAACTCCTGATCATTCTTATCCTAAAACAATCTTATTATCTAGACATAACTAATTATAACATCTCTGTAAACTTTGGTGGTGGTGAGGCATAACTTTGTGTAGACATGTTTTAGGTTTTTTTTTTTCTTTTGTTTTTTTTTGTTTGGTTATGGAATTTTTTTTTTTTTTTTTGAGTTTGGTTATGGCATTTCTCACACTCTCAGGCCCCTTAAGAATAAAGCTCCATGGTTTGAATTTTTTTTATAAATATATATCTGTAAGGGAAAAAGGAGGAAGTAGAGTATTTGGGTTATAACAAAGGTATAGCATTCATTTCATATTTCTTGGGCTTACAAGCTTACAAGCTTATTTACAACGTACATTACAAATATATATATAGAGGTTAACACAGGAAGTTATAACTGATAATAATTCCTGATCATTCTTATCCTAAAACAATCTTATCATCTAGACATAATTATAACTGTTACAATAAAATATAAAAAAATATATTACAGCTAAAAAACATTGATTCAACAGAAGGTCTGGTATATATAAGAAAGCCAGCGAACAATCCACACTCTGTGGTGCAAAGGTTGGTGTGCTTGTGTTCTCACCAGCAGGCAAGCCCTTCACCTTTGGCCACCCATCCGAGGAAACCCTTGCTAGTCGTTTTCTGGGCCAAGACCCACCACCCAGCGGCCGCCCAAACCCTCTCGTGGAGGCTCAACGGAAGGAGAGGATCAGCGAGCTCAACCAGCAACTCAATCAAACCATTGCCCGCCTAGAAGCTGAAAAACAACGAGGGAAGGTGCCCAAGCAGCTTAGAAGCAAGCAGGAGGGCAAGGGTTGGTGGGATGCTAACCTTGACGACCTTAACGTACAAGAACTCCACCAATTGCTTTCCAGGTTTGAAAATGTCTACCAACATTTGTGCTCCAATGTCAAAGAGAACAGAACGGGAAGACTTGGAAACAGTTCCTCTATATCTGATGCTGCCAATGAAGCTGGCCCTTCTTCTGCTGCTGCTGCCAATGAAGCTGGTCCTTCTTTGCTGCTGCTGCTGCTCCTGGTTATGGTGGTGGGCGCAGGCATTTTAATTTGAATAATTAAATAGTACTGTTTCATGGTTATAGTCTAGCTAGTACTAACCACAGTGCATTACCGATACATTCGGCTTTTGTTCAGCCTTGATTTCTTTTTTGTTGGCTAGCTATAGCAGATTTTTATTATTACACAGGAAGACACTTCTGTCACTGAAGTTCAGTGCTTCTACTTTGTATTTTGTTTTCGTAATAATGAAGTTCGTTCGTCTTTCTCATGGAATGATATATTTTATATATGTAAGAAAAGTTATATATATTAATCGCCTTAACACGACTAATTAAGACTATCTTTCTTGAAACGCCCCGACCCGTATTTACCGTACACAGTAAACACGTGCCGGAACTGTGACAACCCAGCCCAACAAGGACTAGCATACAGTATATAAGGCATAACCCTGGCTCAACAGCCCACAAGTATAAACAACAATATGGCCCTACGGCCCAACATCAACAATAATCAATAATAATGAAACTGGCCCAATGGCCCAACAACAATAACAATATGCACAGCGGAAGACTTAAACTCACTAACACTGTATGCGACACATGCAATCTATGGATCCAAGCCCTGTCCAAGGGATAACGCCGCAGCCTGTCTGTAATGCACCAATCCTGTACCAAAAATAACTCATCCTACGGGATGAAAGCCCGCAGGTGAGGGGTGAGTCCGAAGTGCTCACGACAATGGAAAGACGATCAGTATGCACACTATAACTACTCAAGTCAAAAACACGGGCTAGACAGCCCAACCCAAAGACTCGACCCAAAACTGAAAAGATTCAAATAAAATCAATTGTCCAATTTTATCTTTCCGGGCCCGTCACGGATAAGCTAATGGTCAAACCTGGTTATCAACTCATTCCGGGTGCCAGACCAAATCAGAGAACCCAGGGATCGACATCCCAAAAATACGAACCCAGGGATAGACATCCCAAAAATATATCACGGGATAGACATCCCAAGCATAGACATGCTTATCAAGTAACCCAGGTCAAGGCCACCACGAAACAGTTTCTAACCATCGAGTCGTACCACTACCTATCACGCGACAATTATATTACCGTCGTCAATATCAAATCGTAGGGATCGACATCCCTAACCAGAATCCCGGGATAGACATCCCAAATCAAACCAAGGATCGACATCCTGGTCACAATTCATTAATATTCCATTATTCTTAATCCAAAATGACGCAAGACAAACATCCAAAAACCAATCACAATAATGGGATAAACATCCCGACAACAATCAAGACCATGGGATTAACATCCCGAGACAAACCACAACAACACAACATGCAATAATCAACAAATACAATAACCGAGTAATATAGGCACATATTGAAGGAAATCCATCCTCACCTTGGCCGATTACTCAACTCCGAAAACTATGACCGGTACGACGCCGGCTCCTCGGGAAAACTGCCCGATATCCAAACCTATACAACAAAACCATACATACACATAAATGCACATAATCGGTACTATGATGCCCAAACTACGAAATTACCCATCCCGGTTCTTATTCGATATTATTATCTTTTATTGAAAATGATTTACCGAACGTATTTCCGAATATAATTTCGGTACCATACTTTAATTAAAATTCTTCAAAATATTTTCATAAAATAATATACTTTTTCCAAAGTAATAATAATATTCAAAATTTTTGTGTAACTTATATTACATGTATATATTTTCCATAATATTTCCAAATATTTTTCCAAACAATTACATTATCAAAATAATTATATATATATCTCAGAAGTATAAATTATGTATACCATAAATTCATATTTTCCCAAAATACTTCCATGATTTAATTTTCAAAGTATTAACCATAAAGATATGTATATCAGATTTTATTTTTCTTATTATTATTATTATTTTTTTTTTTTAAAACCGGACTGGGCCAAATAGTGCAAGCCCAGCCCAGTCCTCAAAGTCCAGTAGATCCAAACCCACAACCAAACCCGTTAGCCCAAGCCCGAAATCCAGCTCAAGCCCACCAGAGCCCAGGCCCGCTAGTCCAAGACAACAGGCCCAAACAAGCCCACTGCCTTGAACCCAACAGACCACAGCCCACGGTGGCCTTCTTCTTCCCGGGCGTGGCTGCTCACCTTGGCGGTCGGCGGCGAGGGGTGTCAAGGCAGGGTCGGCTACAGCACGGGACGCCGGCGACGAAGGCAGAGGCGGCGCGGGACGGCGCGAGCATGGCGACAGAGTGGAGTAAAGGGCGGCATGACTGTCGTCGTTGGTGGAAGTCGTTGGCTGCAGCAGAGATCGCCGTCGAGCTCGGCACGGCTTCGTCAGGCGGCGGCGCTGTTACGGACAGCGAGAAGGCGATGCAACCGGTGGCGACACAGCAGAGGGCGACGGCAGTCGCTGGCCGTAGGAGGTGCGTCTCGGTGCTGCAGATCGGGACTGCTTCATCGTCGCCGGTTGGTCTCCACGGAACGGCGTCCTGCAGTCGCGACGGGAGGAGGAGAGGAGGATGGCATCGACGACTGGGTCTGGTGGCGCGGCTCCGGCGGTGTCTCGGTGGCAGAGGTGGTTCACGGGTAGTGGTGGCTCGGTGGAAGGAGGAGAAAGGAGAGGAGGAAGGAAGAAAGAGAAGAGATGGGTGGAAGATGGAAGCAGGAAAGAAGGAAGAGAAGAGAATATAGAAGAAGAAAGGAAAAAGAAAAATGGAGATGGTGGGAGGTGGGGAGAAAGTGGGGGAGAAGATAAAATAAAAAAAAAGAAGGTGGAGAAGGTGGTGGTGGGTGGCCGGTAGTGGAGGAGAAGAAGAAGAAAAGAAAGAAAAAGAAAAGAGAAAGGAGAAAGAAAGAAAAAGAAGGAAAAGAAAGAAGAGAAGGAAGGGAAGTGGGGCCCACGTGGCCGGGGAAAAACCGGGAGAGAGAAGAAACATTGCCGGGAAAGAGGAAGAGGAAGGAAAAGAAGGAAGAAGAGTGGCTCGGGCAAGCCTCATAGGGCCGGTCCGGATTCTCGCGTCGGAATCCCGTAGACGCAGGGATACCCCCGTCTTTCCGACAAATTCCGTCCCGAGTCCAAAAATACAACTTGGGCTCGAAAAATCCGATTAATTCCCCTGAACGTCGTCCAAGTCTCGGAACTGAAAACCGAGGCTTGGTTAGTCAGGAAGACACTCCCGAGCGCGGGAAAATTCTCGGTTTCGAAAAATGACTACCGATTTACCTTGAATTAATTACCCGAGATTAATTCAACAGTAAATCACGGTGAAAAGCCTTTTACAGTCCCGGTAAAAATCAAAAATTTTACCCGGGCTGTTACAGTCTACCCACCTAAAAAAAAATTTTGTCCCCGAAATTGCGTCTTATCCGTGGGTCCTACCACGATAAGCTTCTGGCACACTCTGCCAGGTGTCCAACCTCAACCCGAGATACCGCTTATACCCTTAAGCGACATCTCGTCCTCTATAAAAACCAAACCTCATGACCGGCATACTCACACACAGTCATGGACTCTCCACTGAGATCAAGGACAACCTCAGACTCTGAGAACAACAGCTACATTGGTGGCAGAGCTTTCCCAACAAGCTCCGATGAAGAGCCTCCAAAGAAGCGGTTCAAGACGAACATCATCGGCCTGCAGGAGCACATGGTCGTTTCCCCAAAACGACAAAAGAAGCGAGTCCCCAAGAAAGCTGTTGACAGGAAAGGCAATGCGGTAGCTGAGAGCAGCACTCCGCAACAAAAGCTGACGCAACTGAACTTCTCGCTGAAGAAGATCAGCTCGGCGGTGGCGCAAATCGAACTGGCGTGCATGGAGCTGTTCCCACACATGCAAACCGTCAAAAACCTTGTAAAAGATCTAGAGAAGCAAGTAGCTCCGTAGAGTATTCTTCTCCTGTTGTAAACCGTTATAAAATAAATAAAATAAATTTCCTTTTTAAACCAAAAATCTCTTGTTATGAAATCTCATGTTAAACGGGGAAAATAAAACGTCTCAATGTAAAATAAAAATCAATAATATACAATCAAAAATAAGAAAATTAAAGACAAACTCGTTTAACAAAATTGAAACAAAAAGAAATTAAAACAAAATAAATTGTCATGAACGGTGCTCATATCGGACAAAAACACCCTCGAACCAAGAAACATAACGTACAACTAGCGGTGACGTCTGTTAACCTCGTGTAGAAGATACCCGTTAACTCGGAAGGCGATGATCACGAGCACGTCCTGTGTCTCTCGAAGGACACGTTACCCACTTGTTCTTGAAATTCCGCATAAGCCAAAAACGTCTGTCGAGTCTCATATCTCTCCACGATGTCCGAACAGCTGTGAACTCGTCGCACATGCGCTCTACTCGAGGTATGGTCCCATCTGTCCAACCTTAACGTCCACGGATGCAAGTGGTGAAAGATGAAAGAAAATATAGAAAGATCATGGAAAGAAAAGACAAAGTAGCCGGAGCGAAGAAAATCAAGAGATGGAAAAGGCTGAAAAACTCTGGCATAGCTCCGAAAAAAACGAGTAAAGAAATAAATGCAAGCAACGGTAAATTCAAAAAGCGGATCTTGAAAATCAAAAACAATAACCACGCTCCTCATAAGAGTATAAAAGAAGGAGCGATGATGTGTAAATCACTAAAAGCATCAAAAACAAACAAAACGCTGAGGCAAGAGAAAACACCACGTTCAGAAAACAAAACCACAACGTCCAAATCAAAACCCCACACGTCCAAGTCAAAATGCCTGCTCCCTCGTCGGTGTTCTTCGTCGAAGGTGCCAATCTCTGCAGGAGAAACCGTCTGGCGTACAGCATGGTCAATGAGCGTGCTGAAGAACTACCGAACGAGCTCGGCAGAATGCCACGTCTAGTTTTCGTCGACGAGCTCTATTCCTCACGGTTCTTCGTCACTCCCATGGAAGAGGTGTTCTTCCTAGAGGATCGCGGCACTCTGAGGACTTCATACTACGGCTCAGCAAACTCCGTGATGTTCTTCATCTCGGATAGGCTTCAAGAGTTCAACCTGGAGTCCACTTGCCAGACTGTGGAGCAAGGCGCTTACTACCAGCTCGCAATGACAGCCCAGAGCATACCCAGAATGACCCGGCTACCTCCAACCTGGCCAAAGGTACGTCTGCTGGTGTGGAACTGCAGAGGCGTCGCAAGGCGTGCACAGGAGTTCTCGCGAACCCTGAGGGACTTGAAGAACCAGTACAAGCCAAACATGGTTCTTCTGACGGAGACGCAGTGGCAACCACGAGACGATCATGGTCTGATTCCACTCCGATTCCCTCAAGCTAACCGGTTCGAGATTCCTGGCCAGCGCGACAGAGGCGGCATGTGGTTCTCGTGGAGCGACAGAGTCACGGTCAACGTCAACAGCGATCCAACCAGCTTCCGTGTCAACGTCGTTCCGAATCGTTAAATGTATTTTATTTATAAATTATCAGAAATCCATGTAATATTTCCCTTTATTTTATAAAATATCAAATATCAATGTAGTATTTTTGTTGTACTTCCAGTATTATCAATATCAATAACATTTGTATTTTCGCCATTTATGGCATCATTTACCTCATATGTGTATGTTCCGCGACAGCTGGCGTCCCTTGACTGGATCCATAAAGCACTAACTAAAATGATATAAAATAACAAACAAATGGAGCGAACTATGCAAACAAGGACAACAGACACACAAAGCTTCCCATCAAGACCTAATGCCCGCTCCGCTACCAAACTGAAACGCCCCGACCCGTATTTACCGTACACAGTAAACACGTGCCGGAACTGTGACAACCCAGCCCAACAAGGACTAGCATACAGTATATAAGGCATAACCCTGGCTCAACAGCCCACAAGTATAAACAACAATATGGCCCTACGGCCCAACATCAACAATAATCAATAATAATGAAACTGGCCCAATGGCCCAACAACAATAACAATATGCACAGCGGAAGACTTAAACTCACTAACACTGTATGCGACACATGCAATCTATGGATCCAAGCCCTGTCCAAGGGATAACGCCGCAGCCTGTCTGTAATGCACCAATCCTGTACCAAAAATAACTCATCCTACGGGATGAAAGCCCGCAGGTGAGGGGTGAGTCCGAAGTGCTCACGACAATGGAAAGACGATCAGTATGCACACTATAACTACTCAAGTCAAAAACACGGGCTAGACAGGCCAACCCAAAGACTCGACCCAAAACTGAAAAGATTCAAATAAAATCAATTGTCCAATTTTATCTTTCCGGGCCCGTCACGGATAAGCTAATGGTCAAACCTGGTTATCAACTCATTCCGGGTGCCAGACCAAATCAGAGAACCCAGGGATCGACATCCCAAAAATACGAACCCAGGGATAGACATCCCAAAAATATATCACGGGATAGACATCCCAAGCATAGATATGCTTATCAAGTAACCCAGGTCAAGGCCACCACGAAACAGTTTCTAACCATCGAGTCGTACCACTACCTATCACGCGACAATTATATTACCGTCGTCAATATCAAATCGTAGGGATCGACATCCCTAACCAGAATCCCGGGATAGACATCCCAAATCAAACCAAGGATCGACATCCTGGTCACAATTCATTAATATTCCATTATTCTTAATCCAAAATGACGCAAGACAAACATCCAAAAACCAATCACAATAATGGGATAAACATCCCGACAACAATCAAGACCATGGGATTAACATCCCGAGACAAACCACAACAACACAACATGCAATAATCAACAAATACAATAACCGAGTAATATAGGCACATATTGAAGGAAATCCATCCTCACCTTGGCCGATTACTCAACTCCGAAAACTATGACCGGTACGACGCCGGCTCCTCGGGAAAACTGCCCGATATCCAAACCTATACAACAAAACCATACATACACATAAATGCACATAATCGGTACTATGATGCCCAAACTACGAAATTACCCATCCCGGTTCTTATTCGATATTATTATCTTTTATTGAAAATAATTTACCGAACGTATTTCCGAATATAATTTCGGTACCATACTTTAATTAAAATTCTTCAAAATATTTTCATAAAATAATATACTTTTTCCAAAGTAATAATATTCTAAATTTTTGTGTAATTTATATTACATGTATATATTTTCCATAATATTTCCAAATACTTTTCCAAACAATTACATTATCCAAATAATTATATATATCTCAGAAGTATAAATTATGTATACCATAAATTCATATTTTCCCAAAATACTTCCATGATTTAATTTTCAAAGTATTAACCATAAAGATATGTATATCAGATTTTATTTTTCTTATTATTATTATTTATTTTTTTTTTTAAAACCGGACTGGGCCAAATAGTGCAAGCCCAGCCCAGTCCTCAAAGTCCAGTAGATCCAAACCCACAACCAAACCCGTTAGCCCAAGCCCGAAATCCAGCTCAAGCCCACCAGAGCCCAGGCCCGCTAGTCCAAGACAACAGGCCCAAACAAGCCCATTGCCTTGAACCCAGCAGACCACAGCCCACGGTGGCCTTCTTCTTCCCGGGCGTGGCTGCTCACCTTGGCGGTCGGCGGCGAGGGGTGTCAAGGCAGGGTCGGCTACAGCACGGGACGCCGGCGACGAAGGCAGAGGCGGCGCGGGACGGCGCGAGCATGGCGACAGAGTGGAGTAAAGGGCGGCATGACTGTCGTCGTTGGTGGAAGTCGTTGGCTGCAGCAGAGATCGCCGTCGAGCTCGGCACGGCTTCGTCAGGCGGCGGCGCTGTTACGGACAGCGAGAAGGCGATGCAACCGGTGGCGACACAGCAGAGGGCGACGGCAGTCGCTGGCCGTAGGAGGTGCGTCTCGGTGCTGCAGATCGGGACTGCTTCATCGTCGCCGGTTGGTCTCCACGGAACGGCGTCCTGCAGTCGCGACGGGAGGAGGAGAGGAGGATGGCATCGACGACTGGGTCTGGTGGCGCGGCTCCGGCGGTGTCTCGGTGGCAGAGGTGGTTCACGGGTAGTGGTGGCTCGGTGGAAGGAGGAGAAAAGAGAGGAGGAAGGAAGGTAGGGAGATGGTGGTGTTGTTCGGCAGTGGTGGTGTAGGTGTGTTTATGTTTTGGTGGAGAGGAGTTGGTAGGAGATAGTGGAAGGGAAGAGATAAGTTAAAGAAAGAAGGTGGGGAAGATGGTGGGTGGGTGGCCGGTAGTGGAGGAGAAGAAGAAGAAAAGAAAGAAAAAGAAAAGAGAAAGGAGAAAGAAAGAAAAAGAAGGAAAAGAAAGAAGAGAAGGAAGGGAAGTGGGGCCCACGTGGCCGGGGAAAAACCGGGAGAGAGAAGAAACATTGCCGGGAAAGAGGAAGAGGAAGGAAAAGAAGGAAGAAGAGTGGCTCGGGCAAGCCTCATAGGGCCGGTCCGGATTCTCGCGTCGGAATCCCGTAGACGCAGGGATACCCCCGTCTTTCCGACAAATTCCGTCCCGAGTCCAAAAATACAACTTGGGCTCGAAAAATCCGATTAATTCCCCTGAACGTCGTCCAAGTCTCGGAACTGAAAACCGAGGCTTGGTTAGTCAGGAAGACACTCCCGAGCGCGGGAAAATTCTCGGTTTCGAAAAATGACTACCGATTTACCTTGAATTAATTACCCGAGATTAATTCAACAGTAAATCACGGTGAAAAGCCTTTTACAGTCCCGGTAAAAATCAAAAATTTTACCCGGGCTGTTACATTTCTAGTAAGTTATTTCTGTTTCAGAGTTAAGATGATAGTTGAGTTTTCTAGTTTCTTGCTATACACATGTAAAATGTTGGGAGCTAGAGTTTTTTTTTCTAGAATTTTAGTATTGATATAACTCAATTTTGTTTGTCTCGTAAGTTATGATTTCGGGATATTTACATATGGGGTGTGCTCGATGATATTAGCCCTGTCCAAATTTTGTCCTGGACCTGATCTTTGGGTCCTCGGTCCTGGACCTGATCTTTGGGTCCTCGGTCCTGGACCTCATTATCTCTTCGGGCCTAGACCTCTTAAACGGTGGCCGGAAAAAAGATCCTACTATATCATGATATATACCTTGATCCTTTATGATCAACTTTATTTTTTTGTTAATTAACTATAGGCATCTTGTACAATAAACAAAATAAGAAATATATAAGCCAAAACCAAATGAAAGAAAATCTATTACTATATTATCAGACTATTAGATATATGTTTCTTGAAACTATTACATCATATGTTTTATTTTTTGAGAATGGCCGACTAAATATCTTAATTACACATGAAATATTAGTTTCTTGAATTTAAGTTATTCACGCCACTTCTGTTATATGTTGGTGTATCTTTTATTACGAGTTTGCCCATGTAAGTGTTATTAACTGAAATTAATAATGACAAAAATGCGAAGGATAAGCAAGTGGACAACCAAAACAAAAAAAAGAAAAAGAAAAAGAAAAATACTTATGACAGATATAAATTCCAATTAGAATCGACACAAGTATGCCAGCATAAACTTGAATGTATATGCACCCCAAAAACAAATTATCTATCACATACTAAAAATTTGGCCAGAATTGAGATTTCTTCCTCATTTTGACAATTGGAAATTAGGACGACAAATATGTATCCTTATTAATCGAGGATATCTGTTACTTTCCTATACACTATACAGTGGAAGGCAATTTATAATTCATATAAAAAAGAATAATGGCAATAAGGTATTTCATATAATAACAGAGCACAATCTTTTTCATTAGTACTAAGGAGTTTTTAACTTGGTTTGAGGATTATTTTTGTTTAACGAACCCTACAGTAATGACGTTGTGTCGTTTTCTTAGTAATGAATAACAACATACAGCCCTGGCATCCACCAAAAAAGAAAGAATAGAAATAATAATTAAATTCCTACATGGTAATTAATCTTATATCTAATTTCAAAATGCACAAACAGTTACGCTTTTTCTTTCAATTGCACGCCACTTACTGCTCCACTATGATATATCATTTGTGCGAAGAACTTCATCTGCGTGAGGTTTGTGTTAATATTATACAAGGAACAAGCAATGGAGACCAGTAAATCTCTGGCAATAAAATTGCCTGAGCAGTAGCATGTAAAGTCTAGTTAAAGAATCTTTGATTCTACCAACTTCAAATTACAACTTTTTAAGACTTTAATATATCATATTTTAAACCAAAAGATGAAATAATAATACATCAGAGAAAATGGCAAGTTTGCAAGAGATAGCAATCCTAATCCAGGGTGGGGCAACAGCTTTGCAACTTGCATATGAGGATTCAATAATGCAGCCAATCTGGTTTATCTGCTTTCCACCACAGGATATAGGCGGGAATTTCTCCTCACAAGGAAAAAGAAACCCTAGTATGGCAATGTGGCTATCCCAAAAACACTTTAGGCAACCTATCTCCCAAGATACAGATGCCATACAAGAGTTTTTTCCCATATACATTTCACGCTATTCTAATCCAAGACAAGAATAATAGAAAGCCTTAAACACATAAACTATAAAACAGAAGTAACAACTAGAGCCCAGGCACTTACTTTCCTTGCTGAGAGGCCACCATCCCTTGCCAGCTTTCGGTGCCATACAGTTAGTAGTGGACCTTGCATTTTCATTATCTGCTCTGTAACTTCCCTTTCCATGACCTTCCTCAAGGAGCAAACATAAGGTACAATGCACATTGGGTCTCCACAGGGTAAGTTAATCCATTCATCAACTACATGTCGACCTTGAAAACTTATGTCAAAGGCAAAAACCTCAACCCCATCAACTAGAAATGAAATCCAAATGAACTAAAGCATTTGAAATTAAAGGTCTAATCATGTCATTTAACATTATACACAAAAAGCAACAAGATTGCCTCAAAATTATTTAGCGTCCAAAACCTGTAATAACAATGGAAGAAGGCCAACAGAATGGGCCGATGCTTCATAAGGCCAGTAGTTACTCAAAACAGGAAACATCGTTAGAGACTTACCAATACCATACTAATAGCGAAAAAGACCCGTATAGAAATGTTTTTAAGGAAAATTATCCAGCAATTGTAATATAGATCCTATTTCTGGGATAAATCCAATTGTTCTTTTCCCTTCAATAAATAATTCGTTTAAGAGACAGAAAAAATAGAAACAACCTTTGCGTAAGTTGCCGATTATTTATACCCGTCGATGGTGCGTGCAGTTCATATATCTCTCTCCAAAAACGTCTAATTCAATATCTCTCTTCACCAGAACTTCTAATTCAGGGGAGGAAAATATGGGGCGGAGAAAGATAGAGATAAAGATGGTTAGAGATAGTGGTTCCCGGCAAGTAACATTCTCCAAGCGACGGACTGGCCTGTTCAAGAAGGCTAATGAGCTTGCCACTCTATGTGCCGTACAAATTGTCGTAATTGTCTTCTCACCAGGGGGCAAGCCATTTTCCTTCGGCAACCCCAATGTTGAGTCAGTGACCAGGAGGTTTCTCAACCAGGAAAAGAAACCAAGGGTCAATACTCGAGCAGCCCATGCTGAACAAAAGCAAGAGGCAAAACTCGACAAACTGAATGATGAACTAAACGACCTGCTCAAGGAGCTTCAGGTCGAGAAGCGGACCGGGGAATTGCTGGAGCAATTGCTCAAAGAAAACGGGATGAAAGCAAAATCCCTGGACGAGCAAAGTCTTGATGAGCTTCTCATGAGAAAGGAAGCATTGGACGACCTTCACGAGAATCTGCGGAAGCATCTGACTGAAGTGGAGGCATCCGATTCATTGCTGCTCTTGTCAGAGAAACCTGTCAAAAAAAATCAAGAGCAGGTTTCTAAAAATGGAAAAAAATGAAACTTGTACATCGACATCTTCGCTGAACTCAGATGATTATACTGTTATTTAATCCATAGACAAAACATTGATAGTGTGCTCAGTCTTCTTTTCAATAGCCTTCAATTTTTCATATTTGAGATGGTTTCAATGGCATGGCTTTATTTAGTAATATCCGTGGTAGTATCATATATCTGTCAATTGTCTTAGTATACAGACATTAAAACAAAAGCAATATGCTCAGACAAGAAAATCAAAAGCACAGTGTGGTTTGAAAGGATATATGAAGTTTCAATAGTAATAAAGCATGAGATCTCCGATAATGATGAAGCAAGGAGTTGGATCTGTTGTGTAAAGAAGCAGATCAAGATAATTATCAAAGTACGCAGTGCAACACATTTTTTTTTTTTTTATGACGGCAGTGCAACACAGTTATGGGTCAACATAGTTCGTCCTACAAATAGAGGTAGGATAACCTCATGAACAATGATGAGACCAGTTGTTTACAGGCAATGGAAACCAAAAGAGAAAACAATTCCATTCCCAAAAGTGGAGAAATGATAAGTAGAGCTACTCAGAAAGCCAATGAGAATTCAGAGGCCAAAAGTTCATTTTAACCCATTAAGACATCTGATACTACCAATATTTGACCACACCATGCATTACTCATCACTCTACATATTATAAGTTGATCAGTGCATAAATCTATGGAGTTAGTCTGCATAAGGATCGGCTGATGAGTCGGGCTGCTACATGATTCTATCATGAGCAAGAACATTTCATTATTAAAACAAAATGACAAGTGACTTGTAATTCAACTAACTTGACTGCATTTTCACCCGCAAAAACAGAAACTAACTTTACTGTATCAGCTTATATATAACAATGAACAATCAGCACAATGAACAACAGCTTATAAAAACTGTTTACAAGCAGCTTTTTAGTACGGAATGAGTGAGGAGGATGGGAAACTGAATACCACAAAAGAGGCAATTCAAGAAAACAAGTATCATACATAGAGTGATCTAACCTGATGGAACCTTTTGTTAGTGATTGTTTTTTTTTTTTTGGGGGTTATTTTGACCATTAAAATGAAATTACAATTCAGAGAAATGCCAATGCAAAAATTGCAGCATTGGAAGTAAGGGAACAGTGTAAGAAACACAAGAAATATACAATTATAACCACCGTGATTTAAGCAAATACAAGCATAGCAACCACAAAAGTCTTTTGTTCTGGGGTCAATTTGTATGTCTACTACAGAAATTTAGTAGATACAGTAACAAGTTAATTAATAGTGCGATTAGTGCTGCTGCCTACCTACTTAAGGAAAGAAAGAAACAATAAAGAGAAACAGAGACCTTAAATTGAAAGAAAACATACGACAAAATTACCAGAACGGATCTTGGTATGAAAAACCCACTACTACGGCTTCGTACTCTGAGTTTTCCGCGTCCTCGGCGTCCAAAATGGAAGTCTGGTTTCGGATTCGGCATTGAAATTTCAGCCGACTCTCTCTCTGTTTCGTTTGTGCCGCTGTTTCAACCTTCTTCAACTTGCGTCCTCCAATTTTCTTTTGTTCTTTCTATTTTTGTGTCTAAACATTTTGCGTGGCATGTCGTCTTCCAATGAAGTCCCTGCTTCTAAGTCAAGCTCGACAAGTCGCCTGTGCTATTGTGATGAACCCAGTTTTGACGGCACGGATAAATTGATTCTCTTTCTCGTTGAAAACCAATAAGAAGAAAGAAAAATAACAACAACAACAACAACAATAATAATAATAATAATAATTAATAATAATTAATATGTTATATGGCTCTTAAATATTGCAATAATTGTGTTGTTTGGATATAAATTTGAGATTCGGCTTACTATTGTAATTCGTGGGATTGAGATGGATACCATACATTATCCAGTTAAATTTCTGCATTTCGGGAAAATTGATCGTCCATTTTCCTTTGATTAACCAAATTGGAGGATGTTTTTTCCAAAAGACAAATAATCGAACAATAGTTTGGGACTTTTTTGTGATCACAGAACCATTGATTGCCTTCCGGAGAAAAAGTAGTACAAACCAATAAACCATCCAGGCAACAAAACCTTCTTCTTCTTTTTCTTTTTCTTTTTCTTTTTTGGTACATCGGAACAAAGCCTACAAAACCTTGATAAACCTTGCGATATATTTGTACAGAACAAAATGAAAATATTTGAACAACCGGTCCTTGAGATCCTTTATTTAATTGATACACTAGTCATATCATGCATCGTCTTAGTTCTGCAGAACAACAAAAAGGATGGCATGATAATAGATGACAAAAAAGCAAACAAATCTGGAGTAAGATCCCAGAAAAATTGTGTTAATAGTTGTTAAAATATCTGATTATTTCAGGCTGTAAGCATATATTATATACATTCTTTTTATTTTTGAATTGGTGCGTTGCTTATTGTATGAGAAAGACAAGTCGTATGAAAGAATGTTACTTGTGTGATGATTTATGTTAATAAAAGGACCGAGCGACCACGATAAGTCGCCAAAACCGTTTGGAACGTGGGACTTGCCAGTCCAAGTCCAAGTGGACATGGACTGAACTAGCCTGGACTGGACTAGGTAAGTCCAGACTGCGTTTGGTTGTGTGGACTGTACACGGTGGACTTAAGGTTAGTCCAGAAGAATGATGTTTGGTTATACATGGATTGAACTTGGACTAATGGCAGAAATGACCTATATACCCTTACATACTGGGAAAATAAAATTCCAAGCACTATATTATAATTTCCACATTATTTTTATAGATATATATACAATATATGGTTTTTGTAATTTTTTTTCCTCTATAGCACTTAATATGTATACCATGTATTATCCAATTGCATTTAATATTTTTTTAAGATATTTCCTACTACGCTTAAATAATATGATTTTATAAACACATGTCTATTACCATATCCATCCAAGAAATCATATTAGATGCTTGATCATGAGAAATTTCAGCTACTAACATGCATTGTTGAAATGGGAAATGCCATTGTCGTCTTCCTTACAAGTGAAAACAAGACGTACAAAGTCATAATTTTTTTTTTTTATCTATTCTTACTTATCTTACATAATCTCCATCAAAATTACATTTTTTTTTGCGAAGTGAACAACAAAAGTAAACAACAAATATTTTATGGTCATAAATATCTCTCCATTCAGGAAGAAATTTCCATCTCCATCACGTTTTGAACAAACAAAAGAACTGGTCGAAGATATTGAATATCATTGGAGCCCTGAAATTACACAATTGATAAACCATGTCTGTGCAAGGACTACAAATGTATCTTAGAAGATATACATAAACACTTCCCGAGCTATCAAGCAAATGAAGAAAAGACTGAAAAGTTGATGTCTTAAACCAAACTTTGTTTTTTTTTTTTTACAATTACCAAGGCAATTATCAAGGCATCTATATCCTCTTGCTTCCAAAATACACGCGGCTTCTCTACCTTGCCTTCCATCCCTGGAAATTCACCAACAAAAGAAAGTAAACAAATTAGCAAAGTGCCTAGCACTAGCTGTTATTCAAATACCAAAATGGAACTAAACTTTGTATTTAACTAAAGAAGAAAAACTGAAGCCTAAAGGCTTAGATCCAGACAGCAACGAATGTAAAACTCTTACATTTAACCAAAACAAGAATGAAGTTTTATACAATTAAGAATGACAGTAGGCTAGCTAGCTACTCTTTCCTAGCTACAAGAATCAGTAGCAGTAGCTAGTGACTAGCTATCTAGTCCTCATGAATAACTAGGGCCAAGAAAACAAATATGCGTATATAAATTTCAGTTTTCAATCAGTAGAGAATTATGGCCACTTTTCTCTTCCGAACCTTCCTCCTCGGCTTAAGTCATTAATGATCTCATACTTTATATGCTAGATGAATATGATTGTCTAATACAACGAAAAAATTAAACCAGAGAATGTCTAACCAGCCTTCATCACCTAGACTTACTTTGCACAGAAAAGGGTAGAAGGATAAGGTTTTATATCAAAGCCAAAAGCTAATGCCCATAATTGTCAAAGAAAGAAAGAAGATTGCAACCTTGGATGAGGTCAGAGAACTGCCACCAACTGAAATAGGAGTTGATTCCTTAAGTTTTGGCCAAATTCACTGGTGAACCCGCTTCACCTTCTGTAACCTGCTCCATGCAAACAACATAATAAATAAACACCAACAAGGATTCACATAATAATATCTCTCTTTTGAACCTTCATATCCACAGTGCACCAAATTAGCTAAAATCAATTACAAAGAGAAGCAAATAGGCCTCATTGACATGCAATGTAAGATCTGATCAAATAAAACCACATAGACATACTCCAAATCTGCATTAATAATGTAATACAAATAAAACCTACCAGAACAGGATATCAGAAAAGATTAACATACATCAAAATCATCTTCAACTAACCCAATATCAGCAGGTAAAAGGAAGACTTGGTAAGAAAACTAGCTTCTTCTAGCAATGAATTTTTTAATTTGGATAACAGTAGTGAACTAGAGACTCCCCATAGATGCTGCAGTTACTTGATCTGAAAACAAGAACCAGTTGGGTTGCAACCCATCCACAAAAAGATGCAATGCATATGAAAATAACTTGTTCGGCCTATTGAAAAGCCTGCCTAAACACTACCTCACAGACCACATGAAAATTATTTGCATCCACTTCTATCATATTCTTTTCCTTTTTTTTTTATAACAAACAGTCTATCATATTCTTTACAAACCAGGAAAAGCAACATCAAACACAAGTTACATAGCTTTCGCTACAGCGCCTCTAAGCAACTAAAACAGAAAGGAAAGAACCAAAAGAAAACAAAACAAAAGAGTAAGCGAGAGAGATGCTGAACATACAATCGACATAAAAACAGCAACAACACACACAAATTCAAGGATTTAAGAAAAGAGGAACATACCCCGCAACCGTTTCCGCCCAAACCTTCTTAGAGCTCTCCCAACAATTCTGAATAAACTCTGTTAAAACAAAAATTGAGAACCAAGTTAGAGAAGAACCATAATCAGAAAGCACGACAAAATTAATTCCATAGGGTTAATTGGGGGTTTCAAAAGTTAGGGTTTCCATTCAATATGGTTAATTGGGGGTTTTAAAATCTAGGGTTTCCAGAACCGAAATTGGGGGTTTCCATAGGGTTTGCATAAATTGAAATTGAGGGATAAAAGGTGAGTGAAGAAGAGGCTGGTGGTTGGAAGAATAGGAGAGGGTTTCGAAATTAGGGTTTCCAAAACTCGAATTGGGGGTTTTACAAACTCGAAATTAGGGTTTTAATTTTTTGCGTAAATTGAAATTGATGGATAAAAGGTGGGTGAAGAAGAGGCGGCTGGTCGGAAGCATTGACGGAGGGTGGCGGACACCGGTGCATCAACGACGCAAAGAGGAAGGAGACCAAAGAGGAAGAGGAAGATGATGAGAAGACGGTGAAGAGAAGGAGAGGGTGGCGGACGATGGGGAGAAGAAGGAGGACGAAGAGGAGGGAGACGGTGGCCGATGGGATTTTGGGGGAGAGGGAGGAGCTACCTTCGTTGAGAGCAGAGTGGAGTAGATGAGAGCTCTGTGTCGGGTCTGGAATTATTTTGGGGAAGAAAAGGGTGTTTTGATGCATGGTTTTTTGGGAATTAGGGAAAAAGTGCGAGGGTATTAAAGTCAGAGTTTCGGAGTCCATCGCACCTGGACTCCGAGGCCACACCTTTTCGAGGGGCCTCGAGTCCACGCCCGAGTACCACGAGCAGGGGACTAGAGTCCACGGAAGTCCACATGGACTCATCCAAAGTCCGCGAGCCAAACACGGACTCGAGTCCAAGTCCACGCGAGTCCACTTGGACTTGGTCCAAGTACCACAAAACAAACGGTGCCAGTCTATGGAGTAGCAGGTAGTAGGTGAAGTCTAGTTAAGGAATCCTATGTTCAAAAAAAAAAAAAGTTAAGGAATCCTGACTCTCCACACTTCCAATCATTTTCCAAAAATGATGTTCCAGACTGGATAGGGAGCATGGTAAGCAAAAGAATTCAAATAACCTTTTAAAGTAAAAATGGAATAGAAACAATTAAGGAAAATTGGCATATTTGTGGCAGAGAATCCAAATCCTTGGTAGGGCACCATCTTTGCAAACTTGCAGAGGATTGATTACACACTATGCAGTCACTCGTGAGTTTATCTGCTCTCCACCCACAGGGTATTTACAGGAATTTCTTGACAAATTTGGAGGAACCCCAGATAGAGAGTACCAGAACAATTTGGGCAACCTGAATCTCTACAATAGATATACATCCCATAACAGGAGTTTTTTTCCCATATAGAGTTTTCCATATTAGCATCCAACAACAATAAAGGTTTAAACACAGAAACCATAAACCAAAAGTAACAACTACAGAACAGGTCCACTTCCCTTATAGAGAGGCCACCTTCCCCCATCTAGATTAGGTTGCCATCCATAGTCATGTTTATCAGTGGACCTTACTAATTCATCACCTGTTATTAAATTCATCCATTGCATCTGTATCTTCCTTTTTCCATTAGCCTTCGTCAAGAAGCAAACATAAAATACAAGGTTCCAGCCCAAATCTGCACAGAATAGTCCATGCATTCATCTAAACATGGAAATGTTCAACAGAACATGCCAAAGGAAAAACCTAAACCCAATCACATACAATTGCTATCAAACAGGATTAAACTATTTAAATTGCACGGCTGTAATCCCATTCAACATTATATAGTAAATACAAAAACTGAAGGAGGTCCACTCAAAATTATTAAGATTCCGAAATATGTAAAAAAATTGGAAGAAGGGCAACCAAAGTGTTGAAGCTTCTTAAGGACAGCAATCACACAAAATAGGAAACACGGTAAAAAACTTACCATACTAGTAAGAAAAAGACCCATATATAAATATTTTTAAGGAAAATAATCCAACACTAGTAATGGTAAACCTATTTGTGGGATAAAACCCAAGTTATTTTCCCTTCAGTAAATAACTTTTTTAAGAAAAATAAAAAAGAAAAAAAACCCTTTGCTTAAGGTTTCCGGCTATTTATACTCGTACCTTCATATGAGCAAATCATATCTCTACTTCTGCAAATCTCTGCTCATTGTATCGCTTTTCAAAAGTTTCTAATACAATATCTCTCTCTACAAAACTTCTAATTCAGGGGAGGAAAAAATGGGCAGGCGAAAGATTGAGATCAAGATGGTGAAAGATAGTGGCTCAAGGCAGGTCACGTTCTCAAAGCGTCGCACGGGACTTTTCAAAAAAGCCAATGAGTTGGCTACCCTTTGTGCAGTACAAATTGCTATAATCGTTTTCTCTCCCGGGGGTAAACCTTTTTCCTACGGCAACCCCACTGTCGAGTCTGTCACGAGGAGGTTTCTAAATGAGGGACCGAAACCAAAGGTTGCTGCTAGAGGCTATGAAAAAAAGAAGCAAGAGGCAAAAATCCGAAAGCTAAACCATAAACTCAATTGCCTGCTTAAGCAACTTCAGGCCGAAGAAAACAAAGGGGCAATGCTGGACAAACTGTTCAGGGCACGTGGACTGAAACCCCTTAACGAGCTAAGCATTGATGAACTTATGAAGAGAAAAAGTGAACTAGAAGACCTCAAAGACAGAGTGAGAAGGCACCAGACCGAGATGGAGGCATCCAGTTCATTGCTGCTCCTATCGAGGAAACCTGTCAAAGAAAATGCTCAGTACCTTTCTAAAAAAGCAAAAAATGGAACTTGTAATAGCACCACCTGATATGTTTAGATGGTAATAATAATCCCCCGAAAATTCATTCAAATATGTGATTGATTTTTTTCTCAATTTTCTTTCAATTTTGCATGTTTGGCATGGCTTTAATCAGTAGTTTCCATGGTACTATCATATATTTGTTGTTATCTGAGGCTTAGCATACACAATACCAACAAAACACATGGGGATCCCAACACAAAAAAGAAGAATCAAAGAGCATAATCTGCTTGCAAATGTCGGAATAGTGGTTAATCATAACATGCATAAAATAGCAGTAAAAGGCGCATATCTGTGTTAAAGATGAACTAAGAATTTGGATCTGTTGTGAGAATATTCAGGCTGCAGGGAAGAGAAGTGGCAGAAAGGTCAAGTTAATTGTGAAAGATCGTGACCAAAGATAGTTATGGATAGTCATTCACACTTCAAACAGAACTAGGACAATTTCCATGTGGCTTACAGCAAGTGGTAATCAAAAGACTATAATTTTGGAAGAGGAAAACAAGAAAGCTACATCTTTACTGAATCAAGTGCCAAATTTTATTTTAACCTATAAAGACATCGCACACCACCAATATTTGGCTTTATTATGCATCTACTCATCATTCTGCTCTTGACACATTTTAAAAAGGGATCACTGGATTGATCTACAGAGCGAATTTAAGCACATTCAAGGATAGGTTGATAAGCAGGGCTGATAGATAATTCAACCATGAACGATAGCATTTCCCTCAAGACATATGCTAAGCATATCACATGAAATTACTCTTTACAGCTTAATTGATTTAAGACATGGTCCCCAGGTTGTGTTGATTAGGGATAGGCTGTATGCTTTTATATGTGTGTGTCATTGTGCCCTTAAGCAACTAAATAACTGAAGAGACTCTTATCCTAAACCAACATTAGTCCATTGGTAAAGAAAAACATGTTAGACAGCAATGAAATGATGAAGTTCCACTAAGAAATACTCGTTTTAGATGTAAGAACTTACTTTTGTCTGAAATGATCACATTTACAACATCCTTGTTAAATTAAAGAACAGCAATGGCACCATTGTCATAGCCATTGAAAGCTCTAATCCGGTATCCTCTTATTAATATTCATCTAACTTCTACCAAAAGAAACATGGATTATTGGTTTCAATATGAGAAGAAAATTGACAAGCACAAGTGCCTGTAGAAAAAGTGATGGCAGAAAACTCCATATCAACAGGTAATTCAAAAAGACTAAATTTTGATCACATATCTGATCATCAATCACAGAAAAGAAGTTCATATCTGGTTGGGAAAAGTATTTACAAGAACCAAAGCCTTCGAGGATGAGAAAATCACAACTGTGGACACTAGAATATAGCTAAAACCCAGAACTGTACATCATATACTAATGATTTTCTACTGCCGTGATTGCTGTAATCTATCTCCTTAATAAAAAAAAATCAATGAATAGGATAATAGAGCTTAAATTGAACGAGAGATACGGGGAAATTACCTGAATGGTTCGGTGTTTGGTTACTTATAGAGGCAGTAGAATTGTGGCATTCCCTGTGTTGTAGAGAAGTTCCTTTCTTGGCGGCAGATGGAGACCTGTTTCGGCTTTGGCTTGGAATCGCGGCGGAGTTTTAGTGTTCCGTTGCCGGCGGATGAAGCTTTTCCTCTGGTGCCGCCGCCGTGCCGGTGTGGTTTCCCCAATATTTCTTTTTTGTTTACCTGACATGTCGTCTACAATCACGCAACCAACAACGACTAAACATCAGTGAACCTTATTCAATTTTGTGTCAACAAGGAAATAAATATGTAACAAAGAAATAAAATATGCGAATTGGGAGGTGTGGAATGAAATCATCATTGGCGTAACGTCGCTTGTTATCCCTCATTTATCGATGAATTCATGCGGAAAATAACAAACAACAAAAAAGAAATCGAAGCTGAAAAAAATTGAATTCAGATTATAAGTATGTCTTTCTTGTTGGTAAAGCCACTTTTCTAATGGATTAATGCTTTATCTCATCCATTATTGTCCTTTATTTCTACAATTTTTAATTTTTCTAATGGATTAATGCTTTATCTCATCCATTATTGTCCTTTATTTCTACAATTTTTAATTTGGTTAGATTTCATCCAATTGTTTACTATGTTTTTTTATATTTTGGTTTACCGGATTTCGACAAAATTTGATGGCATAGCAATTTTTTCGGTGCCATATTAACAAAGTGAGGCTATTTGTCAACCAATTGAATGAACGGGGGCAAGTGAGGCGAGTTTGGATTATGTAGTTCGATTTGAAAATGGGTTACACGTTGCTAATACGGTACTAAAAAAGTTGAAGCGTCATCAAATATTGTCGGATTCCGGTCAGAAATACCAAACTATAAAAAACATGGTGAATAGAGGGATGAAATCTAATCAAATTACAATATAGGGATGAATTATAAAATTAAGAGGCAACACAGGGATGAAATAAGACATTATTCTGTTTTCTAATAAGAAATTTGTATCCTAGATGCGTTTGGGATCGGCGCTTTAGGATGGAGTGCCATAGGGGAGATGTTTGGTTCACGGAATAGGAAAATTGTTGTGGACTGTTGTCCACACACGTTGGGACAAAATGAGAAATTTTTGTCCCTTCCAAAATCACAAGACAGAACATAATGTAGTGGACAGGATTGTTTTCCGTTCGGATTTTATCCCATTGTACTTTATATAACCCTTACTCAACTTTTTTTTTCCCTTTTTTCCTCCCTCTCTCTCTTTAACCTTCTCTCCTTTTTTCTCTCGCGAAGCCACCTTCTCTTCATCTCCTCTTGTCTCGTCAAAGCACCGGCATATACTCCCTCTCTCGTCGCCGCACCACCATCTCCCGAACCAAATGCACCTAATGCCCGATGGGCAAAGGCGGAGCCAGGAAAAAAAGTTTTTTGGGGGGGACGGGAAGGGGGAAGAGGGGCAAAAACAATGAGAGAAAAGGAGCTAGGGTATTCAAACAAGGATTCCCCCTGCATGGCAACAAACTTAACTACTAAACTATCATGCCGAAGAAACATAGTTATATTAAATCAAGAGGAGAAAAGCACATGACACAAGCAACATAAAAATATAAAATAGGGCCAGAATTATAATAAGCAAATTTGGGGACGGAATTGGTGTCCAGAACAACAACCCAGTTCAATCCCCAGTTCTGTCAATCCTATATCCATGAAATAGATAGGCGAAACACACAACAAGCCTCTACTACTCTTGCAAAAACATAATGGGATGGATTGAGTTTGCATAATTGAAGACGATGAATAGTTGATAGGGCACACTTCCCAAGTCAGAGCTCATTTTGAAATTTAAAACTCGTCTTTGTATCATAAATCAGTTTCAGTTTAGACCACTAAACTACCATAATTTTTTTTTTGTCAAGAACATAGAAACTTTTATTACTTTAATATAAAGTCATTACACAACATAGAAAGTAATACAAGAGTCAACAACATATAAAATAAACTAAAAAGACTAATGAACTTAAGTCGATGCCAATCTTCTGCGAAGCAAATCTGCAAGTAATTGTTAGATATGAGTGTGACCAAAAAAGTCGCGGGTTGTCGGGAGAATAAGATAGCAATCTTCACGAAGAAGGCTCCTGCCGACGAAAGGATGCACCATCTAAACAACTTTCAGACTGAAACGTTGCTCCCATAAGCCAAACCCAATGGCACTCTTGACTCAAAGATAATGGCCCTTACGGAGAAAGTCCGCCAAGATAAGACATAAGCAACGGGTTGAAAGAAGCTTCCACCACATAATAAATCTTCACCATAATGCTTCGCCTCGCCTTCCATCCAATGTAAATCGTCGACGCAAGAAATTCTTGAAAGTGAACCTCTCGTCCATGACTAGCATACCGTAAAGCTTGGCTTTGCCCATGGAAAGAACAAAATAATCTCACAAGAGGGTTACTTTTATTCCCATATAAAGGTACTAGGTCTATACTTATATTCTAGGAATAAGGAAATAAGCTAAAGAAGTGACATTTTAAATTTTGGAGTAGAGAAATTAGAGGTAAGGGAGAGACTCTCTCATAAGAAAATTTTGAAAGAATGACTAGATTTTCATAACTATTTTGTTATTATAAGCATGGTTATCAAACCCGGCCCGGCTGGTTCGACCGATTGAACCGTGACCCACGGCTTATTCTGGGTTTTAAGAGGTTTTGACCTGGGTCATCAACTGAACAGTGTAAAACTCGTTGATTCAATCGGTTTTGTGGCAACTCGGTTGAACCAATGACTCGGGTCGGTTATTTGTATAGCAAAAAACACAAAAAAAATAATTTTTTGCATAAAAATTGTATTATCTAATGGAAATTAACAATTTAATTTAATTTATTTATTTAATTTATTGGCAACTCGATCTCGATTACAAAAATGGGGGATTGTTACTAATGTCAGCTGCCCATTTTGCTCTTACTCCCCTAAAATCCGAGACCATCTTTACTTTGCTTGCCCTTACACTGCTACTGTGTGGTCCAAGTTGTTGTTGTTATGCTCCATTTCTCGTCCTGTTGGAGACTAGTCCTCTGAATTTCAATGGGCTAAAAGCTATTTGCAGAAAAAAGTTCTTAAACCTATGCTACTAAGGATGCTTTGGTTGGAAAGAACGCAACCTTCGAATATTTCAAAACTGCTCTCGCCCTCCTGATACTATCATTGCTATAGTTTGTTCGGATTGTAAGCTGAGATGTAGAGGTTTTTCAAAGCTTAGACCTAGACCCCTCTCTCCTGAACTGCAGAAACTATGTGCTTTTTGGAATCTTTCATTTGTTGTTTAGCATTTTTCACTAGGAACTTCCACTTGTTTGCTCCTAGTTTCTTCTTGTTCTTAAGGTCTCCTCACTTTGTGAGTTGTAATTTTGTTAGGAGCTTCCTAATCAATTTATGAAATGAAGTTGATTTAATTCTAAAAAAAAAGAAATTAAACAATTTATATTTATTTTTTGTTATCAAAATATAGGTAATATTAATATATTTAGATTCAAATAATTAATTATTTAATAATTATTATTCCGGATCAATTGTATTGAACCTCCAGTTCGAACTCGATTCGACTACTGAACCGTGACCCATGACCTTTTCTGGGTCTGTGCCCGGGCCGGGTCTAATAACTATGATTATAAGTCTCTATATAATGATACTTTGATCTAGGGGGTCATGGTCTATGTTTGCCTCCCGCTAAATCTTCCCCTGATGGGCTGGACTTTAAAAGAAGAAAGGGAAAAAGTGAAAGAGTATTACAGTCGGCCAACTTTGCATGAATTTATGGACTTAGCCCAACCCAGCATAAAAATGAGACCATAACAACTGAGTTTTAAGATGTCGTACATGTATATTAATGGGCAGCATTGCTTTGTGGATTAAGTCGAAAACCCAGCATATCAATTGGGTCTATCATTTTCTGGTCTTTCAAAGCAGTGGAGCCTCATAAAAGATCCCAAAAGTCCATGCGGAACACAAGTTCCGGTCCCGAATATATCCAATTTTAATTTACTCTTATTTGTTTTTTGTCAAATTAAATATCAGTCACGGACCTCACGGTGATTGTCCTTTCGGCCCAAGTCTTCTCATCCGGACCAAGACGGCAAGACCAACCATCAGGATATCGTTTTAAGACAGCTCAAGGGTCAATATACCATGTGAAAGGCTATATCTCAGTTATATTATATCCATCGTGCATTAGAAGTGCTAAGAATAAGATTGAACTAAAATTATTCCTTAAAAAAAAAAGAAAAAAAAAATTGAACTAGACTTCTGGAAATGTGTTGCTAGAACGTTTAACTACTGCCGTTCGGTTCATTTCTCTCCACTCTTATGTAAGAAGAATGATGTTCAAAACTCACTTTTAACATACAATCCAAAAAAAACCTCACTTCTAACAAGGATAATATTAATTATTAAGTTAGCACCATTGACACAAGAAATTCTATGGTACCATGTCAGATCCTACAAGTTATATCAACTTACCATTTTTAATAGCCAACTCATCATCTAAATTAGGCATGTCATTTTATTTTAAAAGTAAAAAATCCATACAATTTTTTTCGGATTAATTACATTTTGACCCTCTGTATTCCGGTTTATTTTTGAGTCACCCCCTGAACTTTTTTTTTTCGTCAATCGACCACCTGAACTCCCAATTTCATGCAATTGACCCCCTCCGTACATGGGCAGACGGATTCCGTCACTTACACTCACGGAAAGCACAGATGACTGACAAGTGGCAACATCTTAACCATTAAATAATTTTATTTTTCCACTTGTTTTTTCCCATGAAAAATAAAATAAAAGATATTAAACCAAAAGAATTAAAAAAAATAACAACACACTTGCACCGACACCCCTCCCCCTCCCCCCTCCCCCTCCCCTCTCCTCCTCCCCTCTTCTCCTCCCCACATCACTCCCAAACATCTACCCCCAACCTTTCACGATCCCAAGCCACCCAATTCCAAGACAACCCCTTCCCCCTACCCCTCCTCCTCCTCCTCCTCCTCCTCGTCGGTGAGCTGGTTCACGACGTGCTTCAAGCCCCAAGACGCCGACGCGCAGCAGGAACCCGAGGAGCCAGAGCCGGAATATCCCATAATCAGCTACGTAGCTACTATCCCATCCGACACCACCGAAGTACAGGGGGACTCCACATGCAATTCCGACACGGACAATGACTGGCCGGTAGAGAACTGATCCGATTGCATAGTGGTGGCCTCCGGATTGGCGTACTTTGCCGCCGCTGCTTGGATTTCCGGGGGAGAGAGGGAGCGCCTACCGACTGTCTCAGGTGGGTTTCTTTCTTGCTTGCTTGCTTGCTTTCTTTTGAAGTGAAGTGAAGTGGAGTGAACGAATAAAATCAGTGACAAAAATTGATGTCGTCCCTTTTTGTTGGTCTTTCTTGAGCTTAGATGCTTCTTCTTCTTGTTGTGTGGTGGTGGTGGGTTTTAATTTGTTTTCGCTGAGGATTGATTACAACTTTGCGGCTCGGGGTCATGTCATCACCACCGGAGCCCGACCCGGTTTCGTGAACAAGGTGGTTGCTCGCCTCCGGGTTGTCATCGAACAGGTGGGAAACCAAACAGTAGGAGAATTTCTTGGCACCCAACTGGGAAGGAAGAGATTCTGGGCTCCGACCGAACCCAGCAATGCCCTCGGATTGTCGGATGGACAAGATGGAGCACCCGACAAGGAAGTCGGGTAGATTTTTGTTATGAGGGAGATGGAGGGTTTCGGTGAGTAAGAGGCCCGATGTGGCGCCGGAACCGTAGTGAATGATGTAAGGAGGGCAAGTGGAGGTAGTATAGTTTTGGGAGGTGGGTGGGTCGCAGGTCTCTTTGCAACTGGAGAGCACACTAGGGCCTAGGAGCATCGAGCATCTGGGGTTCTTGCATCCCACGAGCTTGGAAGTGGAAGAGAGGTTAGGGATGAAGGTGAGGATGGGTGTGACGTTGGGGAAGTTGCAGTTGGAGCAGCGGTAGCGAGAGGTGCAGGGGAACCACACAAGGCTACTCCCTGTATCCATCACCATCTTGGTGGTCTGTGGAGGGGTGCCAAAGCTGTGAGAAAAGGAGTAGCCACCGTAGCTGCGAGGGAAGAGAGGGATCTTCTCGTCCTCCACCAGATTAGATGATAAGTTGGTGCTGCTCCTGGCGGGTGACTTGAGGTGGAGGGCTCTTCGGAGAGACAGGGCAACTAGGTATAAATGATTTTTTGGTTTTAATTTTTTCTTTTTGGCTCGACTTAAAAATTGAATGACTAAGATATGAATTTTTTTTGGGGGTTAGTTGTTTTTTTAATCCTTTTTTCCATTTTTTAAATATTTTCTATTTTATTATTTTTAAGAAAAAAGAAGTAGAAAAAGAAAATCACTGAATGGTTAAGATCTTGCCACGTGTCATCCATCCCTGCATTCCGTCAGTGCAAGTGACGGAATCCGTCTGCCCATGGACGGAGTGGGTCAATTGCATGAAATTGGAAGTTCAGGTGGTTGATTGACGAAAAAAAAAGTTCAGGGGGTGACTCAAAAATAAACCGGAATACAGGGGGTCAAAATGTAATTAACCCTTTTTTTTACTTTCTTTCTTTTACGACGACGCTATTGCCTCTACAGTGGTGCCACCACGGACCTAGTCCTCACCAACGTCATCTCCTGCCTTGCTTCTGTATCCATCACTTCATGTGCCAATTTGTCAATCTGCAAGTATATTTGCAAAACTGGTGTTATCAACCCGGGATTTTAATTAGGATGTGAAATCTGACCATAACATCATTTGAATGGCCACTAGCGGCAGATAAATACGAATCTGGAACATAACTATTCAGGAGTGGGCTATTCTTATTCACAGCTTCATCGATTCTGCTGGTTGGAAACATACTCCATCACTGTATTATTTTCTAATAAATCTGGAAAAGTGATGAAACCCCCAAAAAGAGTTTAAGCAGTTAAGAAAAGAGCAAGATTTAATAGAGCTAGGTCTCTTGAGGAAAAAATGATAAAGAAAAAAGATGTTAATATATTAGTGATGCCTCATCGATTTGAAATCAAGATACCATGTACTTTTTTGTGTCTGATAGATTGTAAATTTCAGTCGGATATGTGGAGTTCTGTTTTGTTTTCTTCCTCTGGATCGACAAAAATATTGTTTTCCATATTGTTATTATTTGATTTGAGAAGAGTAGATGAATCTTGGGTTGCCGTGCTACTGGTTGATTAATCTTGCGTACAAGGACAACAATCGTTGAAGAGGAGAGGCCGACGGCGGAAGGAAAAATAGGTAGAAGAAACAGTAAAGATTTTTAGTTTTAAAAGGAAATTTTTATTAAATAATTTTAAAGAGAATCTTTCATAAAAATGACATGCCTATTTTAGATGATGAATTGGCTAATAAGTTGATATAACTTGTAGGATCTGACATGGTACTCATTGAGTACCATAGAATTTCTCGATTGACACTCTTATGTTAAAAAGTACAAGAGGAGTGAAATTTGAGATTCAAATCTTATTTTCTTTAACTAGTATCAAAACAACAAAGGAAAGCCTGAAGAAAAGTCAGACATGCAAGATCCCATCTTGGTCTTCTCGTGGAACGTTACCAAAAGACGAAAAAATTAAGCAGAATCAAAACTATGTGGTCCCATATAATTTCTCGTGAACATTTTTCGAAAATGTCACCAAAGTAATACTCCAAAAGCTATAACCAATTGCAATATAGTTTCAAGCAAACCAAGGATGCATGCTGGTCCTAGTGTTGACAGGGTAACATGATGAGGCATTGGGCTGACAAATGTTTTTAAAGAAAAATGGGTAATGGGTGTGCCTTTCTAATAAAGCATGCCAACTCAAAGTTGTATCACAAAGTTTGGTGAATGATTCTGCCCTTGGCTTTAAAGACCAAACAAGGCCACATGTAACGAACTTCATCGATTATGGGAACTGGGATTCCTAAAAAAATTGACAAGTTTTTGCCTTGTGGGCACTGGCTGGCATGGCAGATTGGAGCCATTTCCTGAAACTGCTACCAAAAGTAATGACCAGCGCACGCCCCATTAAACAAAATTCTTTCCCTTGCGTGGACAAATTATATCTTCTCCTCAGTCTAGAAACTGGTCCACATCATTTTCCGGTCATGGAGCAGCCACCAATCCATGAACACGTTTTATTATGACAAAGTCCTGCCATGTTCAAATTTGACTCAGTTTGGACTTTGGACTAATCAGCTGTCTGAAATAGGGATATTTTTTCATTTTCTTTTTAGCTTGTCTTGCTCCCCGCTTCTGGCCAGAGTTTTCTGCTAATTATCTGCCACATAAACTAGTTGATGGGGTGGTAGATGCATGTTTCTTTTGGTGACAAGTTTTTCTTGATAAAAAATTAAATTTAGATTAAAGGGAGGCTTCTTCTTCAGTTCAGAGGTTAGAACAGACCACCTGACAAATACAATTCGACCCACACACATGTACAATGTATCAAACATTATTCATTTTAAATTCAAGCACTATATAGTGGATTCTTTTATCGGCCAAATGATAAGAGAGCATATATCCCATGTAGAACAAAACACTGTAAAGAGAAATGTTTTAATAGTGAAAGCAAAGCTCAAAGACTAGTAAAGATTATTCTATATGGATCTTTGATTTAAAAAAAAAATACAATTTGAGAAACCGACAAAGCATAGATTCCATAGCCAATCAAAGCATACATTTCGGCACACAGAGAGGATGAACGTAATCAAACCGAGATGTTTCCTCGTCTAATTTGCAAATTCTAGGCTGTCTTCTAGCTACTTGCAAAACTACAAGTCAATGGTGCCAATTTTTTAACAAAGAAGACGGCTTCTAGAAGCTTGCACGACAAATCATAGTAAGCCAAAATGTATGAACTGAATAATAGAGTAATATTATATCATTTTATTACATATACAGTTAACGCACGTTATTGAGTCGTGCAAAAAGAAACTGAAATTGATGGGAGTATTACATAGAATGAATGGAACAATATTCTGACAATTTTGGTCATCCAAATAATTCTACCTATAAGATCCGGATCTCATGAGTAGAATCACATAGAAAAAGGCTAATTCCAAACTAACTTTTTTTTTAAAAAAAGAGAGTTTAGGTTGAAGAGAGGTTCTCTAAGTATAGGACAAACCAGGAAGGCAGTGAGACCTTATAAAAAAAAGACTGATCAAACTTATTAAGAGGATAATAATTGACTCCAACTAAATAGACCAATTTTCTTTGGCTACCCGAGTACATATGAGTTAATTATTTAAACATGATCATAATGTTTGTAATAGTGTTAAAACAATTTACACTAACTTGGCTGTAAGTCAAATTAATGACGTGAAGTAAACACCTTTTCAATTTATAAGGATACCCAAGTTCATTTAGAATCTGGCCAATTGATTACAATCGAGAAAAAAAAAAGTAAAACTTTCAGAACCAGGGACGTGGAGTCTATGGACAACCTTTTAGCTGTTAACAGGCTAATTTGAATGGAATATAGAAATTTTCAGGATTCTGCATGTCCTTTGCTTTTGCCCTTTCGGTGTTGATACGAATGAAATTAGATAGGATAGGATCATACTACAATGCCACATGCTCTGGCCTGAATGCTTTGCCAACCGCATACAGAGCTAAGCATTTCCCCAATTTGTTCAATTTTTGTCCCTAGCAACCATCAACAGGACGTTGTTGGGTTTCCAATTGTCAATTGCATGAAATAGATGTTCTTCTTGTTGTGTCTGCCTAGTTACACGTGTCTTCAATATTTTTTCAAGTTCGTTCAATGGAAGGAAAGTTAACAAGAAAAAGATAAAGGTCGTTTGGATGCACAGGCTGTGGATTCACTCATTTACAGATGGCTACGGAATTGGCCGCATATATAAAAAGAATGTAGATGCTATAGGCCCTTTCTTTTAAACATTTATATTCCATTTTTTATAGCAAGTCCCGGAAGGCACCTATAGCATTTATGCTATTTTGTAACAAATCAAAATCCACGGAAATCAGAAAATTATACTCTTAACCCTCCACTAAAAAAGTCAAGCTAGTTCTTCTTAACCCTCCACGAATACAATGTTGCACACTAGACATGCCAAGTTATTTTTTCTCCAGCCAACAATGGATGGACATTTGGGGCTGAAGAACTATTGGATGGACACGTTGGAAGAATTTATACATCAGCCACATTTTAATGACTCGTTGCTACTTTACCAAGGTAATTGACTGATGGAATAGATAGTAGTACACATTAATGTCCCAACAGAGGTAAACAAAATTTATAATTACGTTTGTCAAAGAAGGCCTTAATTACATTAGTTTGGTCAAAAAAATTACTACATAGTTTGTAAAAAATAACGTATTGCTTCCCAATTAGTTAAGACTTGGTGGGATAGTCTGAGTCCAACATAGACAGTCAGCCAATGACATTAAAGGTTGGAAATTACCATGATAAAAAAAGAAAAAAAAAACTTGCCACTCTTGTATGAAAATTGGGATGTTACATACTTTGTCAAGATCAGTCAACCTTAGTTAAACCCTACAACTGATCTAAGGTGGGATATGATAAATCATCGAGCAAATACTGTATTGACTTTCACTCTCAAAGATCATAAATCAATAATCAAACGAGATATATATATATATATATATATATATATATATATATATATATATTTTGAGAGGTAATCAAACGAGATATATTAGTTTCTCGGTATTGACGTTACTGATCACCAATATGAATCCAAAACTGTTGGGTTATATTGTATGGAGGCCCACTTGAGGTAGTGGGGCCCACTAGGTCCACCCATAAGTTGGATGCTCACCTTGTATCCCTAGTTGCCTCCTATATATACATGTTGTTCTATGGCACGAAGACCAAGAACATTACATACATAGGGTGGCTAAGTTACACCCACACATACCATACACACAGCTATAGAGAGGAGAGGTTTAGGCCGTGGAGACTACAGGGGTTGTTCCGATACACCGTGACAACCCTTCACGACCGGTAGATCAAGACCTGGACTCCAAGACCTGTTTGCTTCCACTGCTAGGACTCCAAGTAGGTGTCCTAATTTATCTTATTCAGGAAATATATGTTTTCCTTCATTGGTAGCGGAGCCTAGAGTCTTTATCTCTGGTCTAAGTTTCCAATCGAATGCCTATTTTTTTCTGTATGATTCACATGTTTACATGCTTGTTTTTTTTTTACCTAAAACATAAAAAGGTAAAATATGTTTACTGAAATTATGTAATTTATATGCATAAATTACAAATGTTTGTTTTAGTCAAATGAAGAATTAAGGCATGTATGAGGCATGTATCCTAGAAAAAAATATAGATGAGGTTATTTTTTTTATTGTGTATTCTCTGTATACGTTTTTTTTAAATTTTCTGTGTACCTAAATCTAACTAGTACTCTGAATTAGGGAAGAAAAAGAATGAGTTCTTTGGTTAACAATCCCTTTACACTGAGTACACAATCAACACAGAAAATTAAAGCATATACAGATTAACAAAAATAAAAAAAAAAACAAAGGGAAATGTGGCATGACCGGGGAGCAATTTCCCGACCTCCGGTCAATCAACACAGTCGCTGAACAACAATTACAAAACCAACAATTACACAGAATAATTATCAAAACCAAAGAGATGTGTGTCATCCAAAAGTGAATCTGTGTGTTTTTGGTTTGTTCCTTTTCTTTAGCAAAACAATATAAAAAAAAAACAAAAAAAACCCGATACCACAAACGGTGGCAGCAGGGCCAACGGCCGCTGCAGATGGCGGTGAAGGGCCGGAGGTGAATCGCACCGAAGCACCACAGATGGTGGATGCACGACGGCGGCTCGGTCCTCTGTTCCGGGTGGATGCCCTGCGACGGCGGCAGCTGGATCGGGCGGCTGACGGCTGCACGACGACCTCCACTGGCTGCTGCGGCTGCTGCACATGCGATGGCGGCCGGCGGCGGTCTCTTCTCGCGAAGGAGGGCAGCTGTGGAGATCTGGTGTCGCCACCGGGTCTGTCCGAGCTCGCCTCCTCGCACAGGAGATGCTCACCGCGGCGGGGGCGACGTGGACGGCGCTGGGCGGCACATGGCTGCTCGGGCCTGACGTTCAACCGCTCACAGTGGCGGCTCGGGGCGGCGGGAGGGGCGGCAGTGCCTTCTCCTGCATATACAAAAAAAAAAAAGTTTTTTTTGAAAGAGAGATAGAAACAGTTGAATTCCTTTTAATGCTATTCAATGCAAATTCCAACCTCCATATAATTCTCTTTAAATGCCCACTCATCCCACGTTTTTTTCTTTTTTGGTAATGTAAGCTGTAACTTGCCATTCATTGCTTTAAAAAAAAAAAACAACCGTTAACGTTTTTTTTAGAGTGGATGGTTGACGGGTTAAAATGACATTGGGTCATGGGCACAAGGCCCACTTTTTTTTGGGTAGTTTGTTATTACTAACAGATCCATTTTCAAAAGTTTTGGACTGGACCCATTTTTTTTGCTGCTCACCACGAATAAACAAAAAAAAAATGCATGTTTGTTTTTTTGTTTTCTTTAGCTAAATGAGCTAATTTAAACTTTTTTTTAAAATATAATTCATAAGTATATGTTAATGTGTTTAACATACTTGTGTATTAATGTTAATAAGTTTAACACAATTATGTAATAATGTTAATTTGTTTAAAATACCTTTGCACTAATGTTAATTATTTTTAACACACCTATGCATTAATGATTAATTAGTTTAATATGTTAATTTGTTTAACATACCGGTGTATTAATTTTTAACACAATTATGCAATAATGTTAATTCGTTTAACATACTTGTGCATTCATGTTAATTTGTTTAACATGTTATCAATGATGTGTTGATTATGTTTAACATATCATTATATGCTTTAATAAGTTAAGGCAAAGGATAAAAATAGCAAAATTTATATAATTAATAAGGCTAATACCCTTTATGTATTTACTTTAAGGACGATGATTGGGAACATAGTGAACTTTCGACTCCTAGTTGTACATTGATTTATTAGCCTCGTTGATTACAAATTTTTTGCTACACAACATATATGAAATGTGAACATCTAAATCCCTGCGTGTTTTGGTTATACAAGTATGATTCTCATTAAACTTTGTTCATCCTATTTTTTATATAGCATGACTGCTGCTGCTACCACAGCCATCATCGCGGAGCTCAACAAAGGGTTGAAGCTCAATGACGATAATTACGCTATATGGAGCGTAAAAATTCAGTATGTGCTGGAAGAGCAAGAGGCTCTGGAAGCCATCAACCAAGTCATGATTGAGCCTGAAGCTGGCACCACGGATAAGCATAAGGCTGACCGTGCCACATATGATGCTTGGAAGAAGAAGGATTCTGCTGCTCGACGTACGTTGTTGAGTGCAGTAGGAGAAGATATCTTCTTAGATTGCCAGGATCTCCAGACTGCAAAGGAAATCTGGGATAAGTTGAAGAATAGTTACAGCACTCTGTCTGTGACTAAGATTCGATCCTTGACAATCAAGTTCGATTCCTATAAGAAGAACCCTGCTCATACTATGAGACAACATATGAGGCATATGGCCAATATGATCAGGGAGTTAAGGAATTCGGGCCATGTTCTTACTGATGAACAGCAGATCCAAGCAGGCATACGTTCTTTACCAGATCAGTGGGAACAGATGAAAATGCATCTTACCCACAATGTGAGGATCAACAATCTGGAAGATGTCCGGAAACACCTTGAGCTAGAGGAAGATCGGATTGAGGCTGGCAAGCCTCAAGCTGAGTTGCATATGGCAACTTCCAAGGCCAAGGGTGGTTCTCGCAAGAAACCCTGGGAAAAGAAGATGAAGCCAACTCAGCCAAAGGGGAAGCCTAAGGCAGACCAACAGGGCAAAAGAAGGCGCCCGAAAAATACCAACATGGCACGTGTGAAGTGCTATAATTGTAACCAGAAGGGTCACTACTCCAGTACTTGCACTGCGCCAAAAAGAAAGGTATTTTCAACCGCCTTAACTAGTGAACTTTGTGTTTCTAGTTCTGTATTTCTCACTGAATCTAATCCTTTGTGGATTGTAGACTCAGGAGCCACGGACCACATAGCGCGGGAACGTGATGCCTATGTTGAATTTCGCCGGATTTCACATGGAGCTAAATGGATATATGTAGGCAACAACACAAGGGTTGCTGTCGAAGGCATTGGATCATGCAAGTTAGTCCTGCGTGGTGGCCAAAGCCTGATCTTACACGATGTCCTATATGCACCATCGATTCGACGAAATGTTATTTCTGTCAAGAACTTATCGAGTTTGGGCTACACTTTGTTATTTCATGACAATTTTGTTAAGTTAACTCTGGATTCTGTTTTATTCGGTTATGGATATTTGACCGGAGGTTTTTATGTTATGGATTTGGATGAGTCCTCTTTCAATAATAATGCTTGTTTTTCCATGTTTATTGCTTCGCGTAATTGTGATGTTGACATAAACACATGGCATGCTAGACTAGGTCATATTGGCCAACAAAGAATGCAACGGTTAGCAAAACAAAGTTTGCTTCCTAGCATCTCACATGTGGATTTGTCTACTTGTGAATGTTGTCTAGCTGGAAAATCAGCACGAAAACCCTTCGGAAAAGTAGCCACTAGGGCCGAATCTCCTTTACAGCTAGTCCATTCAGACATCTGTGGGCCCATGAATGTTCGGGCCAGGCACGGAGCGTATTATTTTATCACATTTATCGATGACTATACCCGTTTTGGTTATGTCTACTTGATTTCCCACAAGTCCGAAGCATTAAGATGCTTCCAAAGCTACATGAGCTTAGTGGAAAATCAATTGGATCGTAAGATAAAGGCATTACGAACAGATCGTGGCCGTGAATACTTATCGACCCAATTCAAGGATCTTTGTGATACTAAGGGCATAGTTCATCAATTGACTATTCCTTACACTCCTCAACAAAACGGTGTTGCGGAAAGGCGTAATAGAACGCTTCTTGAGATGGTAAGGTCAATGATGGCACAGGCTCAGTTGCCTATCTCCTTCTGGGGTGATGCCTTATTGACAGCGACTTACATTCTCAACCGAGTGCCTACCAAATCAGTTGCAACCACTCCATATGAGTTATGGACGGGACGACAACCCGACCTAAGTGTTTTACGACCTTGGGGGTGCGCTGCCTATACACATGATTCCTCTCATCAGCATGGCAAATTAGGCCCGAGAGGAAAGAAAAGTATCTTCATAAGGTACTCAGAAACCTCTAAAGGTTATGTGTTTATAGGTATGCAAGACAGTGGGAGTGTAACTGAATTTGAGTCTCGGGATGTCACATTCTTAGAGAATGAGTTTCCTAAGAAGGGAGAGGTAGGTCAAGACCTATCTTTGTTTGAGAATGTTGATCAAGGATCACTTCATTCGAGTGGGAGGATTTTGACAGATGATGATCAGTTGATTCCTCACCAGCCTGGTCCGTCATCATCAGGTGCGAATGAAGGTAATCCTGTTATTCCGAGTGGGAGTGACGGGGTAGATCTTCCTCCAAGTGGGAGTGAAGCAGATGTCCTTGATCCGAGTGGGAGCCATATTGTACCAGATGGGGACAATGAGTCACGTGTGCGACGTGGTTCACGCATAAAGACTCCTCGTCGACGATTTGACATCGAAGGCGGTGAACTCTTTATGTCGCTCTTACAAGATGACAATGAGCCTCGGAATGTAAAAGAGGCCCTCTCAAGCCCTTCCAAGGAAAAATGGACAAAAGCGATGCAGGATGAGATGGAATCCATGCGAGTTAACAACGTTTGGGAGTTGGTTGATCTTCCAGTAGGACGCAAAGCTATTGGGAACAAATGGGTTCTCAAAGTTAAACTCAAGGCAGATGGCACAGTTGAGAGATATAAGGCTCGACTGGTGGCGAAGGGGTACACACAACAACATGGGATAGACTATGACGAGACTTTCTCACCTGTTGTGCGTTTCACCTCGATCCGCCTTATTCTGGCTATAGTTGCAAACTTGGATCTAGAATTACATCAGATGGATGTAAAGACTGCCTTCCTTAATGGTGAGTTGAGTGAAGAGATTTATATGGAACAACCTGAGTGTTTCATTGAACAAGGCCACGAACATAAGGTTTGTAGACTTTTAAAGTCTATCTATGGTCTTAAACAATCTTCAAGGCAGTGGTATATACGTTTCCACAATGTCGTCTTAGCGAATGGTTTTACCATGACAGAGGAAGACCATTGTGTATATACCAAGAGATCTAGAGACAAGTTTGTGATTCTGACGTTGTATGTCGACGATATGCTCATAGCTGGAAATGACTTGGAGTTTGTCAACGAGGTTAAGGCCTTATTATCGTCTCAGTTTGAGATGAAAGATATGGGTGAAGCTGCATATATTCTTGGAGTTAAGATTTCAAGAGATCGTTCTAAGAAGTTGTTGTATCTCTCGCAAGAGAATTACATCAGAAAAGTTCTTGAACGGTTCAATATGCAGAACTCCAACCCAATTGATACTCCTGTCAACAAAGGCCAAACCTTGGGAAGTCATATGTGTCCTAAGTCTCTTGAGGAGAGAGAGCGGATGAGCCGAGTTCCATATCGGAGCGCAGTCGGAAGTCTTATGTATACTATGGTATGCACTAGACCGGATATCTGTCAGGCAGTTGGCTTGGTGAGCAGGTATCAGTCCGATCCAGGCCCAGAGCATTGGAAGGCAGTGAAGAGAATCATGAGATACCTGAGTGGGACTGCAAATTACTCGCTTTGTTACCGAGGCGGGAAGAGTCTACAACTGGTTGGATACACGGATGCTGATCATGGAGGTGATCCAGATGACAGGAAGTCCACCTCCGGACACGTGTTCTTACTGAGTGATGGCGCCATATCATGGAGCAGTAAGAAACAATCGTGTGTATCCTTGTCCACGATGGAAGCAGAGTACGTGGCTCTTGCTTCAGCTGCTCAGGAGGGTGTTTGGCTCAAGAGGTTCTTGGAGCGTCTCATGGATCTTGCAGGAGACACTGACCCGGTACTGATTTACTGTGATAGTCAGTCTGCAATTTCCTCGACGAAAGACCCCAAGTTCCACTGCAAGACCAAACATATAGATATCAAGTATAACTATGCTAGAGATATGGTTACACGCAGGGTGGTGAACGTGAAGTATTTATCTACTGGGGATATGTTAGCAGATCCGTTGACTAAGCCTGTACCTAGAGATGTGTTTGTGAAACACATTAGGTCTCAGGGGCTATGTAGATTATGAGTACTACGTTCTGTTATCATTTCCCACATGTTCACATGACTGTTTTGATATTTTACTTTGATGATCAATGAAGTCGAGTTTATGCATATATGTTGTTGTCATTTTATTGTTGAATGTTGAGTACATTCTACATTCTTTTATGATGTATGTCGAGTAGACGAAAGGTTAGCCCTCTCACACGGGTAATCGCCTCCTTATCTTGGTGATAAGTGGAGATGAGATGAGTTTTAAGCTAAATTGTCATATGGACAGTTTGAGAGCGAACGGCTTAAAACTACATATACGTCGGTTGAGAATGACAAGTAAGGTCATTCTAGGAATGAATATGTTCATTCAGTCTACTTAGTAGGCCAGATGCGAGTTCAAGGTTGTTGAGTAGATCGAGGAACTCGGGTTTGGGATACACACGGTATCTAAACTATCATCTGTACAGCATTCCTTATGAGGAAAAGACATACGCTCCATGGGAAAGGAGAAAATGCTGTAGCATATGTTTCATACCATGTGTGCATTTTGTCGGCCACGGGTCAGCTAGAGTGTGATCTCAACTTCTAGCTGTGTGAGACTCGGAGCCTCTATAATGGCTCTACCTTATGTACCCTTAGTACTCCTATCAGAGACTTGAGATTCGGTTTGATGGGCGCTATCTTAGTATGTTGCCTAAGGACCATGAATACAGATTCGGTCTGGCGGGACATGTCTAGAAAAGCGAGTTGAGCCGGGTCAAGGGAATCGTGAGAAGAGGAAGGTCATAGACGGAATCACATTAGTCTTGTATTCACCGGTGCACCCGTTATGACGTACGGTTATAATTGTGAATACATTGCATTTGCTTTTGCGTTGCATTGCTTTGCATTACGTTGCTTTGCGTCACGCCTTGATGGACGAGATCCTATGGATGTTTTATAATGTGATTCAGATGATCTAGGGCACTAGCATACTTTTTGATCTACTTGCAGGTTTCTTCTCGACGAGAGGCTGTATATCCCTAACAGGTGTATAGCATTTCGCTCTCACAGTATGCCGGTCGCACGGTCCTATTTCCTTGTATGACTATTGCTGTTGTAGCAAGAATGAGTCTCTTGCATTTGGTATTTTGAGCACTCTCACTTATGTGTGAGTGGGAGATGTTGGGTTATGTTGTATGGAGGCCCACTTGAGGTAGTGGGGCCCACTAGGTCCACCCATAAGTTGGGTGCTCACCTTGTAACCCTAGTTGCCTCCTATATATACATGTTGTTCTATGGCACGAAGACCAAGAACATTACATACATAGGGTGGCTAAGTTACACCCACACATACCATACACACAGCTATAGAGAGGAGAGGTTTAGGCCGTGGAGACTACAAGGGTTGCTCCGATACACCGTGACAACCCTTCACGACCGGTAGATCAAGACCTGGACTCCAAGACCTGTTTGCTTCCGCTACTAGGACTCCAAGTAGGTGTCCTAATTTATCTTATTCAGGAAATATATGTTTTCCTTCAAAAACAAAAAAAAAAAACATATCAGCACTGTATTGTCAATACCAGCGTAAAAATTTAAAATTTTGTGGCTGTCAGCATCTAACTTTTAATCCATAAAAATCTTAATTGTTTTGTAATTAATGACACCGAAAGTTATCTGCTAAAGAAGCTAGTAGTACTAATTATGAAAATCAAAATACATTAGAGGTGGTCTCGGATTGGATTAAACCCAAAAAGGATTGATTGTAATGGGGCATGTATGACGACGAGGTCATTGGCAACAAAAATTGAAAAAATCTCTCTAAAAGAGAAGGAAACAAAAAAAAAAAATCAAACAGAACCTTTGGAAACTACAAGGAAACATGGAGGAGTGCTTTTCGCTCCCCACCCCACGAAGTCAAGATAGCGCGACGATGCTGATGGCTACCCAATGAGTTGAAAAAACCTAACCCCAAATCAGCTATCTCCACACCACTCCTTCCCGCTTCTTCCACTCCCAACACTGGAAAAATAGTTTTTTTTTTTCTTAAAAAATATAGTAACTTGTTGGTTTATGACTTGTAATAACTATTTAAGTTAATATTAACGATAAGGAATTGTTTGTAATTGGGTCCAGTGATAAGAAATCTACTGTTTATTAATAAGGTTTCAATTTGTAATTGGGTTCTCGATCCTGAGTATTGTAAATGGTGAAAATCAATTTTAGAAGAATTTTATCTTCTACTGAGGACTGTTAGGAATTAGGAGGGATTTACGTTTTAATGGACCGACCCGATTCCAGCTCAACATCCGCATCAAATCTCTGTCAGTGCCCCATTGGTAATTGTATAATGTTCCAATTCTAAATTCATGGTTAAGTAAGCTCTAAATACCGGGTTAGCGAACTAAAAAAACTAGTTAAGTAGTAACATTAAAAAACTAAAGACAATTCGTCAGCATAAAAAAGAAAAAAAAAAACATTAAAAAACGCCCACGACGAAAGCAACTAAATCCACGCTCCTATAACCACCACTACGCATTACGCAAAACGCAAACACAAAACACGACCCCCTATCTCTTTGATTTTGACCCAGCGCCTGCAAAAAAGAGAAAAAAAAAGCGGGAGCGGTTATACTCCACGCTCCTCTCTCCAAATTACCATAATACCCTCCACAAACCCTACAAATACCTATCCCTTTTGTTTCCACTCCCTTCCCATCTTTCCCTCGGCCCAAACGAAACTTCCCTGCCTTTCCCTACCCCAATATAAACACCTCCACCTCCACGAACACGAAGTATACTCGGGCCAACAAATTCTAAAGAGAGAGGCGCACGCACACAAACACGAATTAGAGAATAGCTCCCCAAGATTATGTCAAATATGTTTGATCATAAGAATTTGGAAAGAGAGATTGAGAGGAGCAACAGCAGCAGCGATGCTCATAGTAGTAGTAGCAAGAAGAGCAAGAAGAAGATGAGGTCGATATTGCCTGGTTTTTTCAGGAGGATTAAAGCGAATAAGGATTCGTGGAGGTGGAAGTTGAAGTACTTGGGGTCTGCTTTCAAGTGGAAGAGGGTGAACTTGCAGCTTTCTTTCTTTGATGATGTACTCTTCAAGATTGTGTCTGTTCTTGAGGCTATTGTCTTGGTTGCTTCCTTGGCTTTCTTCTTCCTCTGCTGCGGCTGCCACTTTTGATCCTTGTTTTTGTTTTCCTACGTTGGGTTCTTCTCCATGTAATCTTTTTTATTTTTAAAATTTTCTTTTGGTTGAGTATATGTATAGTCTTTTCGACAAAAAAAAAAGTATATGTATAGTCTTCTTCGCGATTCAGGAAAAAAAAAATTGTATAGCTTCTATGGTAGATCTGTCAATGCCGGTGGGTCTTCATGCGAATATGTTCAGCTGACAATTAATAGCTGACTACCAATTCTGGCTTTTGATCAAGCTTTCTGGGTTGGATATGAAGCTAAATTGAAAGACTGTCCTGGAAATTAGAGGGTTAATGTTTGTTAATTTTCATTCATGTATAGAAATTACGATTATTAACTGTGAAAAAATCTCCATTAACTTCCTGAGTCTTCTCTCTTGCACACTTTTCTTTTTCCTCTGTTTTGGTTGTGGGTTGCTTGATTCCATCGCTAGCATATGTTGTTTATGTTTGGTATTGACTAAGAGCAGAGAAAACTGAAGAAGACGTGCCCGATATCAATAGTCTAGCCAAATTTGTCCTTTTCGTCTGTGTGTCACAAGTCGATCAAATTTTATGTATTCCAAATGGCAGTGCTTGGACAAATTAACTTGCAAATGGAGTGCGGTTAGGAAACCAAAGCAGAATGTTGAAATCATAGTAATCCCAGAAGGTACAAAATATGGAATAACTGGCATTTACAAAAAAAAAAATAACAAGCTTATTATCTAATCGATTAGCCATTTAGTCCTCTTTTTTCTGTTCAGAGCAGCCTTACTGTAACTGGGGAGTTCATAGTTTGTACAACATTCCAGAAGAGAATAGGTTTTATATGAGATAGAAGAAAAGAATAGGGTAGGCTAATACCCCCAAGTTACAACCAAATGTAAAATTAACACTACCCGGAGACAAGGTTGCGCTTGGAGATAAATTTGGTGCTATGCAAAGTCTGTTCTCTGCACATCAGTTTTTTTTTTTTTGTTATGAGGTAATTATATCCTTTGAAAGTGGAAGAATTTTCATGCACAAAACTTTACAAGGAAAAATGAGGGTAGAAAATTTAGACTGTATTGAATTTGTTAAGACAGAAATGGGACAATGGAAAAATAAGGGTAGAAAATTTATATTGTGGTAAGTTTGTGTTCAAACAGAAATGGGCATAACATAATTGATTTTCTGATCTTGCTATTCACAGTTGACATACTTTTACTGCAAATGCCAAAAGTTCTAGTTATGTGGTCTCCTTAAGCTCCCATGCTTCTATCCTTATTTATCAAAGTGTCAAAGACAGATCCCAAACTAGACGCAGAGACAAAGCTTACTTCTGATTAAGCCAGTTATTCTTTCCCTTTTTTGGGGGGATCAATATATTCTTACCCATTTTCCGAGTAACTGAAAGAGAACTTGGTTTCACTGTAGCCACACAAAAAAAATTTCACATCATCCTCTTTCTGTATGAAAATGAAAAAAAATTCACATAACAGGCCAACCGCCACCTGAGCTATGACCTCCTTAAGGGCTACTACTAATTATTAACATTGTACATTGATGGATCATGAAATTCGTTCTTTCCACCTAATCAACTTTTACCACTCCTCCTAACCACGTATTCATATCACCACATATCTTTTTCTCATTTCACTTCCATGATATCTCGACAAGCTATCTATTCTATTCTCTTCCATATTAAGCACTAGCTTGATTTATAGTCTACCCCAATGGCCAGTGAAAAGAAAGGAACATGTTGGGTATCCACGTGTCTGGTTGGTCAAAGATTAGTTGGTGAATTTGAAACGCCCCGACCCGCATTTACCGTACACAGTAAACACAGGCCGGAACTGTGACAACCCAACCCAAAATGACGCAGCATACAGTGTATAAAACAAATATCCGGGCTCGACAGCCCATAATAAAAACGATAACAATAACACAATCGGCCCAATGGCCCAATAATAGAAAAACTATGCACAGCGGAAGACTTATAAAGA
>JAKUCV010003903.1:12950-45654 GCA_028386065.3 Turnera subulata | reverse complement strand
TTTTTTTTTTTTCGGGCTGGGCTGTAACCTATAACCAAGCCCAGCTTCCAAAAGCCCAGGCCATGGCTCATGGTCCAAGCCCAGCCTCAATATCCATAGCCCAAAACCCGTCACGCCCGGCCCACTACCCGCGGCCCAACAGTCCAAAACCCATCAACACACAACCGGGTCAACCCACGACCCGCGACCCACATCCGGGTCGTCTTCCTCACGGGCTCACCTTCGCTTGCAGAGGCGGCGGTGACACGGGGCGGCAAGACGATGACGGCGGCGAGGCGTACGCGACGGTCGGCAGGCGGGGAAGGCGACGACGGTGCGCACGAAGGAAGGAAGGAGGCGAACTCGCCGGCACGTCGGATCTGCAGACGGCGAGGAAGGAGGGCTGGTCGTGGCGGCGGCTTGCTGCGGCAGGAGGGAATGAAGGCGGCGTTCAGGGTGGTGGCTTCAGGTGGCTGCGACGAGGGAGTGAGGGAGAAGGAGGAGAGTGGCTGGCGGCGGCTCGGGTGGCTCACGGCCACGGTAGAAGAAAACAGAAAAAAAAGGAAGGAAAGAGATGGGGATGACGTGGCCTGGGTGGTGTGTGTTGGTGTGTTTGTTTTGTTTTTTTTTTTCTTTCTTTCCTTTCTGGTTTCAAAGGAGAAGGCTGGCAGAGGTGGTTTACAGGTGAAAATTTGCAGAGGTGAAGGCGATGGTGATGTGCATGGCGGCAGAAGAAAAATATTAGTTTTATAGGAAGCAAAATCATTGGTATATCACAAGTGTAATAGGTAGTTCACAGGCTGAATAGGAAAAAAGGCGGCTGAATAATTGAACTTCAATTATGCAGTTACTATGCTGCATGTGAAGTGTGACCCACCTGGACTAGAAAATATCTAATTAACCCACTTATCCTTATTTCTGGTCCGATACCTCGAGGATTAACCCGACTTTTCCGAAGATTCCCGGACCCAGAAAAATCCCAACTTCGGTCCGTAAAATCCGCAGAAAAATCCCGAGCGTGGGACAAGGCTCGGTTTCAGAATCCAAAGCTCGATTTACCACAATTTAATTACCCAAGATTAAAAATCAATGGTAAATTACTGTAAATTAACTTAAACAGTCCCGGTAAAAATGAAATTTTTACCTGGGCTGTTACATTATCGTTATCTATACTCTACATATATGTATTTTATATATCATGTTAAAATTATTTTATACCGTATATCAGCTATGTTAACCTCTTTACCAATGGGGGTATTTCCTATTTAACGGTTTTATTATCGGATATTTATTATTCATATACTATTTAGACGTATTTATTGTTACCACTATTTTATAATCATTTCTTACTAAGCGTATATATGGTTATTATTATTATTATTTTATTAGGGATAAGTACTTATGAAATATTATTTACTTCGATATATTTACCAAATATAATTTATACAACGTATTTGTGTATATACATGTTTTCATGTCCTAAGCGACCTAAGGGCCGGGATATCGGCTTGGGCCCTCGGTTTCGGTTTTTTATTTAAATCAAGTATACTTGATATAACCGTTGGAATAAATTAATTACTACCAATTTGGAAGAACTATGTGGTAATAAGATAACTATGGAGATAATAAAATGAACAGATAAGCTGTCTAAATACAATTAAACCGGTATCATGCATAATCATTTTTGATGTGCATTATAAGTGATTATTGTGTTCCTATATATACATATAGGGTCTCGAGGTTTGACCAGATAGCAGTTTCAGAGACACATCAGGTGAGGATGGATAACCTTGGATATGTGCCCATAATACTATGTGTGTTCTTATTGTTTGATTGAACTGCTGAGATGATTATTGATTGTTATTTGATTGCTATGGTTATTGTTGATGTTGCTGGATTGTGTTGTTGGTCTGTGGATATTGCGAGTAATCATTGAACTGTTAATTGTGAATAATTGGTGTTATGAGCTTGTTGATTGGATGAGTCTGTGGAATAACTTGAGATAATAAGAAGTTGGATAAATGAGGATAGAATATTGGAATTGGAATTGAATTTGAGATGATGATTTAATTATCACTTGGAAAGTAGTGGTACAACTAGATGGTTAGAGGCTAGTTCTGTGGTGTCATGGCCGGTTTGGTTTGGATATTGGGGATGTTGATCCCGGATGATTTGGATATTGGGATGTTGATCCCGGATTGGTTGTTATTGGGATGTTGATCCCGGATTGTGATTTGGCCTGGCATCCGGAATTAGTTAATAACCAGGTACGACCCTAGCTTGTCCAGTGACAGGGGCCCGGAAGATAAAATTGGTAATAATAATAAATATTCTTTTGGTCTTGGCTCGGTTGTATTTTGGTAGATTCTTTGAGTTGACTTTGCCTGTATTTTCTACGAAAGTATTATGGTTGCCTGCATATCTTTGTTTATCCATGGTCGATGAGCACTTCGGACTCACCCCTCGCCTGCGGGGATTCATCCCATAGGATGAGTTGTTTGTGGTACAGGAACGTACGAGGCAAGCTGCAGTGTACCCTCGGACAGGACTCGGATCCATTAGTTGCATCGGGCTTTGCATATTTTGACATTGAGTTATAAATGCTTCCGCTGTGCTGTTGATGTTGAGATACCCGAGGTCGGGTGACATGATGTTATCTTGGGCCGTTGGGCCGGATTTTCCTGTTGTATTTACTGTCTGTGCCACGTATCGGCACTGTTGTTCGGTAAATACTATATGTAGGGTAAATACGGGTCGGGGCGTTTCAATAAGTATTCTTAATATTCTATGGATGAATAATTACTAGGTAATTAGACATTAATAAACCCAAATTACTTCCCATCCATATGAGTTTCTCTTATTTAATTTTGAGTAATCTATGCTATCTTTAATTTTCGCTATCTTACCAATCCAAACCTTCAACTACATTCTTTCATTATTTATTTAATTTTTATTTAAATCTAATTAATCGATTTGCTAAGGACAGTGTTATTTACGTGGTCCCTATGAACGACCTTGTTGCTACAAATGTACTCTGCACATGCAGTGCAATCCGCATCAAAAGGGCTAAAAAAATGGGGCCAATGTAGGATTTGACATGGTATGCAATGAGCACCATATAGAATTTCTTATTTTCAAGTTAAGGTTTCTTAATATCTTACATCTACTTTCTTTTATAATTATTAGTATCTAGATTCCTGAATGTATTTATAAATGATGATTTTCTTTATTTACAATGTTTGAATTCAAAATGACCAAATAGTGAACCATTAAAATTAATTGGGTTGATTGCAAAATTCGTTTCACACCAACTAGGCTACTAGAATACCATCCCAAAATATGTAGCCCTATCCTCTACTTTCATTAAATATACGATAAAGTTTTACGGTATTGTCTCCTCTATGGCATGTTATATTAGATTTAGAATCGAAGATCATTCGATTCAAGTTTATTGGAAAAACAAAAAATTATTCAAGTTTCAAAAAAGGAAAATACCACACCTAATGGCTAATGCTACACGACTTGGGCCGTATTTGTGCCTTTCTGGATATATAGTTGTCCAGTCCATAATACTGGGCCCGAGCAGTACATGTCCAATCAATAAGATTTTTAAGGTCCAAAGAAAAAAAGCGAAATATGGAAGTTGCCTTAAATTTTATCAAAAAATTCAATTCTGTTATAAAATTAGGGGAGAAATTCACTTCTTGATGGAATGATACAAGCTTGATCAAGGTAATAATCTAACCTTGATGGAAGTAATACATCATTAACAGTAATAATACAACTTTGATAGTAATAGTAATAATGAAGATTAATAAAATGTAGATGAAGGGAGATGGAGAGGAGAGGTGTATGTGTATGGAAATGAAGAGAGTAATCTTATGGTAGGATGTAAGTATATGAAAGTGAAGGAATGAAGAGGTATTTATAGTTGGAAATGGGAGGATAAAAATAAATAAGTATGATTAATTTAAAAAGATAAAATCAAAGGGATGTTAGGTATAGGAAGATGATATTAGGATTATGACAAATAGAATTATGGAGGATAATTAGCCAAAGAGATAATTTCAAGTAGAAGTTTGGTGTATGGGTAAAGTATTTACCAGGGGTAAATTTGGGTATGATAAAAATGAGTTTTACTGGATGGTAATAATGACATTCACCATAATTTATTTATAACACTCCCCCTTGAATGTCATTACACCTTAGATAGAATACGCTTAGGAAGTACTGCCTTGTTAAAAACCTTACCAAGAAAAATCCAGTGGGACAAAAACTTGGTGAAGGAAAAAAGAGTGCAGTGCGTACTCTACTCCCCCTGATTTTGGCATCCCTTGATATCTGGAATCCTCTATAAACCAATCCTCTTCATCAATTCTTCAAAAGTTGTAGTAGGAACTGATTTTGTAAATATATCTGTCAGATTGTTACTTGAATGATTCTTGATGTATCCTCCCTTCAATTGGGCAATGCAGCTATCATTATCTTCATAAATCGTCGTTGGAACATCTTCCTCGCTAACTAATCCATATGAATCTTGACAATACTGCATCATCGATCTTAGCCAAGCACATTCTCGGCTAACTTCCATTATTTGAAGAGGCAACAACGATACTTTGTTTTCTGGTCACCACGATACTTGATGTATCTGTCTATGCTTTAAGTGGATCAAATAAAAGACCTATATCTACAAAACCAACTAGATGCACCTTGGCCTTACAAGGTTAAAATAATTCCATATACCAAAATAATGGAATATGTATTTATATATTATATTCCAATATAAATACGTTAGAGAAAAATTATATTTTGCAAATAAATTGATAGCAAAAGCTTCAGGCTTTATGTTACTAGCAAGATAAATTGCAGTGTGATGTGGTACTTCAAGACCAATCGATTAAAAAAAAATTTATTTTAAACTTTTTCCTTAAATATAGCACCGATTTGGAAACCTCTTCAGGAGTTCCAATAGTATTCAGATCACAAAAATAATAAAAACTTCATATATAGATCTAAATCATAAACATAAGCAACAATAATAATAAATTCACACATATACTGATTAAATAAAACACATAGAGCATATATGCAAGAATAATTATACATCACATATCCAAATTGGCTCAAACCATGTAAAGATCAATTTAGTTTAATTGAATATATATATCCCGGGAATTAGTTGCTTCAGGCAACGTGAATCCTTCAAGGATTCTCGTGTATATGTCATGACTTATGGATCCACAGATGTAGGCTGTAACAGCATCCATTTGATGCATCTCTAATTCTTTTCACATTATGCCAGACTTACCAAAAAATAATTGCATCCACCACAGGGGAGTATATCTATCTCCTCACAATTAATACCAAGTCGTTTGGGTAAAACCTTGTGCGATAAGCCGTGCTTTGTATCTCTCTATTATAATTCTCTTTTCGCACAAATACCCATTTTCAATCGACTGCTTCCACACCATTTGGTGTACGGACTACAGGTCCGGAAATTTCTCGCTTCAAGCGAGTCTAACACAGCCTTAAACGTATTTCTCTACTTTGGCCAATCATACAGTGCCTACATTCGCCAATGTAGGTTCATGATCCTCATTTTATTTAGCGCTATATCATAAATAAAATAAGTATTCCGTCGACGGTTATTTTCACGTCGGTTCCATCTTATTCCTGACACTGTAATTGAAATCTCATCATTCTCATTTATTTCAGGTACCTGAGTTACTTCTGGAACTTTATCAATTTGTGTCTGAAAACCTCTTCTGGAGGATTTTTCTCTTCTTGAGGACTTTTAATTCAAACCTCTACTGGAGGCCTTATTTCCTTAGTGGGGTCATCTTATCACTTTGCTCCTTTTTCTCTATCGAGAATTTCTTTTCTTTTGGAACCGAGTATAATCTATAGATTCATTTGCATACTTATATTGTTTATCAATCTAAACAGGAGCATTTGCAGCTAGTATATGGTCACACTTCTCAAATAAAAAAAATCTGGCAAATGACTTACTAATATTTTGCAAATGAATCATCTTTTGAACTTCAGGTTCATACTAATTTATTCGAGGATCAAAAACTAGATATTGATAAATCATTTCAATAATCTCTTGATCCAGCTGCTTATTCTCTCCCCCTGATGTTGGGTAAAACATCAATTAATAAACAAATCTTACTATAAATAAATCTCCAATCTCCTGTCATAGGTTTCAATTATTTTTGTAATTTATGGAGATATATACCCAACGTAGATTCCCAATCTTCTTTAAGGGACCATTTCACAATCCTGTGGTGGAGCATTATATACTGAATAACCGATGGTCCGAAGATGGGAAATACTAAGTATGTGACCATTAATCAATTAAGTGGGGAGATCTTTAATCATGATATTAGCTTGATGCACTCAAGTGTTGCTGCATATAAAATGCCATTTTATCAAATAGTAACATTTCATCAATGGTCCTGCAATCAATTGTCAATATGGCCCAGATCTTTTTGGGTTTATTTCCAATGATATACATTCTCTATTGAAGAAATATAGCAGTATTATCTAGACATATAGTCTAGTAACATAAGTAGGGATATGTACCCGCAAGTGGCTTAATCATTAAAACAAGTGCGCACAATGCCAACTTGTATCACACAATGGACCATCTAGTCAATGCACCGTAAAAATTACCTAGATAGTCAACACGGAAGATTTATTAGTCCTCGTTTATATCCCTGAATTAATCCCAAACTTGCTATTCTAGGCCAACCTCATCTTAGGAAGGCCGTATTATTAATTTCGCAGCAAACAAACACATGGAAATTCATTGATTGTAAAAACTTCTGGCTTTTTAATGAATGACCAAATAAATTTTGTGCATCATTATTTACCCGGGATGGCCCAACCGGTCATGCCAAACAATATATCCATGTACCAACTTCAAGTCGGTGCCAGCTCCAGGCTGGATAACTTAGAAAAATTGTTTACCAGCTTCTGGCTGGTGCATACTACCTATAAATTAAATATCTATCAGTCAACTTCTAGTCGGTCTCAGCTTCAGGCTGTATAAACTTGTGTATTTAAACACTTAAAATTGCTAGCTTCAGGCTAGAACATTTCAGCTTCTAGCTGGATATGGTAAGTTTAATAACTTAAATTGCCAGCTTCAGGCTGCAATATATGTGCCAATATTAGGCTTATATCTGTCACTCATGTTGGAAAAGATCAGAATTATAGAACAAACTTTTCCAAAAGCAACTTTGGAGTTTTGTGAAAACCGAAAAATCTTCAGGATCTTTTCGGAGATAAGTGAAGGTCCACATTTGAAATACTGACACGTGGCTGTCTAAGCTCAGACTATAAAAGAGGGCAGAAATATGTGTTAAAACATGTAGATTCAGAAAAACCACAGAGAGATAAAAGAATGCCTTCCCCAGCGACTGTCTTCTTTGTTGAGGGTGCCTCACTAGGGAGGAGGAACAGGCTAGCATATAGCATGGTGAATAAACAACAAGAGGAGTTACCGAGTGAATTCGCAAGAATTCCTCGTTTAGTGTTTGTTGATGAACTTTATTCATCTAGGTTCTTTGTAACTCCTATGGAAGAAACATTCTTCCTAGAGGACCAAAGCAATCTAAGGGCTTCCTTTTATGGCTCGGCTAACTCTATTATGTTTTTCATATCTAATAGACTGCAGGAATTTCAGCTAGAGCCTTCATGTCAAATTTTAAATCAAAGCAGTTATTATCAGGTTTCCATGATGGCTCGGAGCGTCCCAAGGGTGACTGGGTTACCACCTACATGGCCTAAGGTACGACTTCTACTATGGAATTGCAGGGGTGTAGCAAGAAGGTCCCAAGATTTTGTGTGTACCATAAGGGATCTGAAGAATCAGTACAAGCCCAACATGGTACTGATTACTAAGACTTTGTGGCAAGCAGGAGAAAATCATGGTGTAATCCCACTCCTTTTTCCTGCAACGAATCGGTTTGAGATACCTGGAGAAAACAACATGGGTGGTATGTGGTTCTCCTGGAACGACAGTGTTAGGGTCAACATCAACAACGAGGCTCAGAGTTTTAGAGTCAATGTTGTACCCAACCGTTAAATAATTTCGTTCAGCTTTATGTATGAGAACAATTCCTCTATGTGGATGTTCTCAAGTAATGATCCCTTATGTAATAATAATATGCATATTTTCTTTTAGCCTTGCCTTTTGTTATAATCTTTATGGTTATAATAGTTGGAATAATTTCTTCCATATCCTTGGCAACAGGCACTATACTGTCTCATTCACTTCGAGGAATGGAACATAATCAATTTAATGGGATCCATGACAATTTCTTGTAAACAAGAATATTCCGTATTCCATACTCTTCAGGAGTTTATGCTCTTCAAGAGCGTATAAATCTTTTTCTCATTTTTGAGATTGTACATGTTATGTAAAATAGTTGACATCTACACATATAACTCTCCCCCTTGGATGTCAGCTTGTATTGTCTCCAAGACAAATGCCTGAGCCGTTATTCTACAAACGATTACAATAACAGTAAAGTAAACATAATAAAATAGAATATAACAAATAATAATTAAACAGAACATAAAACAAAAGCTTTCAATAAAAAAAAAAATAACTTGCGCCTTCAGGGTAAGCAAGAACAATATCCATCTTCTGGTGGACATATTTTTCTTCATTTTTCCTCAAAGATCTGCGGGATCTTTTAGCAGTAAGACATCCAGTCTTTGCTTTATATTCTCTTTTATTGAGTCTTCGAGACGATTTGCATTTAAATGCATTCAATGCCCATAACAAATTTCTTCCAGAAATTTTAAGGGCTTCCAATATTTGTAACATTAACATAATTCCAAAATTAAGGAAATGAAAGACTTAAATAAAATAAATAATCATGGGCCTATTATTAATTAGCCCAATTAAAAATAAATAAATGCAAATTAAATGTGATGGGCCTTGTATGAGCCCAAGTGAAATATAAATGAAATTAAAGCGAAAAATTAAATACAATGGGCCTTTTAATAACCCAATTATAATTTAAATAAAAACATAAAATATGCTTACTCGATAAATCTTTCAGCAATAATATATAATAAACATAAAATATGCTTACTCGATAAATCTTTCAGCAGTAATATATAATATATCATACTAATACATGGGCCTTTTAATAGCCCACATAATTTAAATAAAAATATAAAATATGCTTACTCGATAAATCTTTCAACAGTAATATATAGCATAATAATAAAGAATATATAACATATATATAAAGGATGAAAGTAGTAACAAGAAAAGTTTTAGAAATAAATACCTTAATAGAGTAGAGACTCGTGCTGATAACGTGTTATAAAATTGGGGAGAAATTCACTTCTTGATGGAATGATACAAGCTTGATCAAGGTAATAATCTAACCTTGATGGAAGTAATACACAATTAATAGTAATAATACAACTTTGATAGTAATAGTAATAATGAAGATTAATAAAATGTAGATGAAGGGAGATGGAGAGGAGAGGTGTATGTGTATAGAAATGAAGAGAGTAATCTTATGGTAGGATGTAAGTATATGAAAGTGAAAGAATGAAGAGGTATTTATAGTTGGAAATGGGAGGATAAAAACAAATAAGTATGATTAATTTAAAAAGATAAAGTCAAAGGGATGTTAGGTAAAGGAAGATGATATTAGGATTATGACAAATGGAATTATGGAGGATAATTAGCCAAAGAGATAATTCCAAGTAGAAGTTTGGTGTATGGGTAAAGTATTTACCAGGGGTAAATTTGGGTATGGTAAAACTGAGTTTTACTGGATGGTAATATTGACATTCACCATAATTTATTTAGGCATAATACCCAATTTTATACACCAATTTGTATGTTTTGGTTAATTTCATATATGAATTTGTAATTAGGTCAATTTAATGTATTAGTTTTCACAATTGGGTTAATTTAATACATCAATTTTCAAAATTGGGTCAATTTAGTATGGTGGTCAAAATTGAAGGTTTGACTTGCTGATGTGTAAATATCAACCAATAATATGATGACATGTGGCTAATCCTTTTAAAAAAATCCAAACCCATATTAATTGGATCCTACCCATCAGAATATAGATTTAACCCATATAAAATTTATTATTATTTTCTTTTAAAATAACAACCGTTAACACACCCGTCAACACTCATCCTTTTTCATTATTTCTATAAAGATAGATTAGAGATTATCCAACCCTAGAAATTAAAAATTATCTCTCCCTGGGACTTCTCTGTTCTTTTCTTTCTCTCCCCCTCTTTTTTCTTTCTCTATCATAATTCATTCAAATCTCAACATCTTAATTTAATCGCAAAAGCCCGCCCATATTGGTTGCATCTCTGTGAACTCATCATCCAGTCGATCACGCATGGTTGATGATTGTGAAGAGTGCATCTGTGATTGTGGCGACATGATTCCTCTTCAAGTTTCGGCGACTCTTGTTCAACCCAGGTAGGCGTTTTCATGGCAGCGAAAATTATGTAAAGTCAAAAAATGCATGTCGCGCACCCACATACATCATATGGTTTCCATGGTTAACAAATTTGCCACCATAATAAATTATTATAGTGTAAATTATTCCTGAGTTAAAGGTGGAGCAAAAGAAATGGAATATCATTACTACAAAACCGGCAATAGAATAATGAAAAAAATACGGGAACACAGTAGATACTAGAAAAGCTCTCAGCTTTATAAGTGACAAGAACACAATAATTGCATGAGTTCCTAACTTTTGCAATTTTTTTACCACCGTGAATGATAATACGACAACCATTCTACAACAATACGAACCATTGCATCTAAATTTATTGATAAAAAAAATTGATAACTTTCTTACCTCGTGATGTTTTGTTGACCATCCTTTAGATTTCGCTTAGTTCCGGTGTATTCATTTGACACATGAGGGGATAGGGTAGAGAAAGAAAATTTTAGGGTTTCATAAAAGAACAAAAGAGAGTTAACAGAGTGTGTTAACGGTTGTTATTTAAAAAGAAAATAATAATAAATTTTATATGGGTTAATCCATATTCTGATGGGTAGGATTCAATTAATATGGGTTTGGATCTTTTTAAAAAGATTATCTACATGTCATCATATTATTGGTTGACATTGACACGTTAGCAAGTCAAACCTTCAATTTTGACCACCATACTAAATTGACCAAATTTTAAAAATTGATGTATTAAATTGATCCAGTTGTGAAAACTAATACATTAAATTGACCCAATTATAAATTCATGTATAAAATTGACCAAAACATACAAATTGGTGTACAAAATTGGGTATTATGCCATTTATTTATAACAAATTCCAATTTAATTCCCCTGTGATTTCCAGTTCCACAGTTAAAACCTCCGTCACTCTGCCACTGTCTGCACTGCAGACAAGACACCCACTCATTTCTAAAACCTCTAAAGTTACTAACACGGCAAACCCAATAATCCCCACACGGACAAACAAAATCTTAACTAAAACAAACCAGTAAGAGAGATGCAGTTGCGGCCATGAAGCTCCACTCTCTTTTCCGCCAAATCTCACCGCACCACCACCCAAGGCCTCCCTGGATCACCCACCACCACGTCCTCCCCACCACCACCTCCTCCTCGTCGGCCCTCGACTTACCTTCTGTCTCCACCGAACTCCTCACCATTGTCGACGCCAGCAGCCCCATGGAGCCAGCTCTCGAACCCATGGTCCCTTTCCTCTCCCCGGACGTTGTCGCCTCCGTTATTCGCTCCCCGCCTAACCTCCACCTGGGTTTCCGTTTCTTCATTTGGGCTTCTAGATTCAAGCGCTTTGCCACCTGGGATTCCCACGAAACCATCCTTCAAATGCTCCTCAACGACAGAGACGCCCCTGATTTGTACTTGCAGGTCATCCGGGACGTCAAGAATTCCGGGGCCGCCCTGTCCTCCGATGCCTTCTTGGTGTTGATTCAAGCCTATGAGAAGATGGGTTTGGCCGAGAAGGCCGTGGAGGTGTTTGAGACGATGAGAGATTTCCAATGTGAGCCCGATGTCTTTGCTTACAATGCTATCTTGCACCTTATATTGAAAAAGAAGTTCTTTTTACTAGCTTTGGCTGTTTACAATAGAATGTTGAAGTTGAATTGTTTGCCTGATGTTGCCACCTTTAGTATGTTGATTGATGGGCTGGGCAAGTGTGGGCAAACTGCGGATGCGCTGCAGATGTTTGATGAAATGTCGCAGAGAGGGATTCCGCCAAATAATATCACCTACACTGTTGTTGTTTCCGGGTTGTGCCAGGCTCAAAGGGTCGATGAGGCGTACAGGTTGTTTAGTTTGATGAAAGCCAGTGGCCGCCCTCCTGATTTTGTTACTTATAATACTTTGCTTCATGGGTTTTGTAAGTCGGGGAGAGTGGACGAGGCTTTGGAGTTGTTGAGGTCTTTTCAGGACGATGGATATGTTCTTGGAGCTCGCGCCTACACCGTGTTGATTGATGGATTGTTTAGAGCTAATAGATACGAAGAAGCACTTGTGTGGTATAGAAAACTGATTGATGATAATATCAAGCCGGATGTTGTTCTGTACACTGTAATGATGAAGGGGTTATCAGAAGCTGGTAAGTTTGAGGATGCGTTGAAGTTGTTGAATGAGATGACAGAGAAAGGGGTGACTCCTGATACTATTTGCTACAATGTCTTAATCCAAGCGTTCTGTGAGAAGGGTCTCCTGGGTAAAGCTAGATCACTTCTCCTAGAGATTTCAGAGCACGATTGTTTCCCTACTGCCTGCACTTACACCATTCTCATTTGTGGTATGTGCAGGAATGGGCTTGTTCACGATGCAGAAGAGATATTCAGAGAGATGGAGAAGTTTGGATGTTATCCTTCTGTTGTCACCTTCAATGCCCTTATTGATGGACTTTGCAAGGCTGGTGATCTTGAGAAAGCTCATCTTTTGCTTTACAAGATGGAGATTGGGAGAAATCCTTCTTTGTTTCTTCGTCTTTCTCATGGTCCCAACCAGATTCTTGACAGTGCAAGCTTAAGGAAAATGGTGGAGCAATTATGTGACTCTGGAATGAGTCATAAGGCTTATAAGATTCTTGCCCAACTTGCTGATAGTGGGGTTGTGCCCGATGTTAGGACTTATAACATTGTAATCCATGGATTTTGCAGGGCACACGACATTAATGGTGCTTTGAAGTTCTTCAAAGAAATGCAACTCAAGGGTCTCTCACCCGATGCTGTGACATATGGAACTCTTATAAATGGGCTTCAAAGGGCTAACAGAGAAGAGGATGCCTTTAAGGCCTTCAACCAAATGGTGAAGAATGGGTGTACACCTAACGCTGAAGTCTATATTTCACTTATGACTTGGTGTTGCAAGAGAGAAAAGGTGTCTTTAGCTTTCAGTCTTTGGATGATGTATCTGAGGAACATTTGTCACCGACATGATGAAACAGTCAACCAGATAGAGAAATGCTTTGAGAGGGGAGAGGTGGACAAAGCAGTTCAACGGTTACTTGTAAATGATTACAAGTTAAATGAATTTAGGTTAGCACCATACACTATTTGGCTAATTGGGTTGTGTAAAGCAAGGAGAGTAGAAGATGCTCTGAAGATATTTTCCATTCTTGAGGAGTGCAAGGTTGCTGCCACTCCCCCCAGTTGTGTGAAACTAATAAATGGTTTGTGGAAACAAGGGAAACCAGACCTTGCAATTCATATTTTCGAGTACACCCTTGAGAAGGGCTATAAGCTGACGTGGAGAGTTTGGAATCGGCTGCTGGAGTATCTACTTAGTTATGAAGATAAAAGGATCCACAATATTGATCTTTTAAGCAGAATGAAATCTGCAGGATATAATGTGGATTCGTACCTTGAAAGGTTAAACAGTCACTGGTGGAAAATGGAGAATGTTTCATCCGGATGAATTTGGAATGGTTGTAATTGGACATCGTCCAGGATAAATTTTGACGAGTGAAAGAGGCACTTTCAAGAAAGGACCGGCAAATATGGTTGTACAGTGGCAAAGGGGTTCAACTCTGTTTCTGTTGAATAAAGCCAGAAGTGCTCTCTTTCCGTCGGACTGAGGCTTGAGATGTTGTAAAACACTAGGTGCTTTCCATTTTCATCAACCTCTTCTTGATGCTTGTATCTTTACTGATTTTCTGATTACTGGAGGTGGGTTTTTCCACCGCGTTGAAGGAAACAACTAACAGGGTTAGCTAGAAATGAAGAGGATGAAAAGCTTGTCTCTGCATACTGAAATTGTAACTTATACGCTGATTTTTCTGTAAGATTCATAATTTAATAAAACAAACGAAAAAACTTGTGGCTTGAATGAATAGAAATTGCTTCCCATGACATACGAATATCCATTTCTCCTTTTTCAAATGTCCCTCCAAATTCAGTATAGTAAGCATCCTTGGGAGCACTCATTGGGATCGGCATAATTGCTTTGTGTCTCAAGTAATTCTTATTTTTTTTAATATAAAAAATTAATTCTTATTTTTTTAATCCAACAAGTACTACTTATTGTAACTAGTTGGTCTATTCTGCCAAGTATACCTCTATTTTTCAATACATCTTTCATATCCTTTATTATATAATTAGTTTATCCTTGTATTTAAAAAAATTAAATAAAAATTAGTATACATGTTACTTAAATTAATTATTTGATTGTATTATTCTTCTTTACATATCTTAAATGGATTTTGGCCAAGCAAGATATCTGTACTCTTTAATTTGGTTCATTTATATACATGTAACTTTTTTTTGCCACCATGTACTTAGTGCTATTTAAATTGTTTTGATCATATAACTGTACTAAATAATTTGGTCCAATCTTATCCTTTCTTCTTTCCTCCGTTAGTTTGACGGTTTACATTCGGCTCGTTTATATACTTGTACTTTTTTTTTTTAGTTCAATCATATACCTATACTTTATAATGTTATTCAATTTTATACCTGTATTAAATAATTTGGTTCAATCATATCCTTTTATTCATCCCATTTTTTCCCTTTCACTAGGCATTAATTGATGATGAAAGACTTCGTTAGGCTAGGTAGACGGAAAGATACGATGGAACCAAATAACGTAGTACAGTTATATGATGGAACAAAAAACAGTATAGGTGAACCAAACTTAAGTGTACAAGTATGTTGAGGGGCCAAAATCCTAAAATCCTACATCAAATCGTACATTATTCCTATTACCTTCAAATAAAACCTCAACCCATATATATTTTAACATAGTTTTATTTACAACACTAACCATAACCATAACCCATGTTATGCTTGCTTCTTTACTTTTATTAACAATTTAATTAATTTTGTTAACCAAATTTTTTAATATTCTTGATTAGTTACAATTCCCTTCCTCCATTTTTCTACTTAAATATCTTTAGTAGTTAACACGAGGCAATGCGTTTTATCTAAAACTTAAGGAAGTCATTATATGACGATAGATAATTTCTATATGCTTTTATAATACCTCCTTAGTATTGAGATTTTAGCGTACCAAAAAAAAAATTTAGCACTTAAGGATAGATTTAGGGTATATAATTTGACAAACTAGGATTTAAGATTTTAAGATTTAAAGTATAGATTTTGGAGTTTTAAGGTCTAGGTTTGAATTAGTATTTAAAATCTTATGATTTGGGATTTTAGAGTTTAAGTTTTCAAATTTTATTACGTATGATTTTAGATTTTAAGATTAAGTTTTGGGGTTTAGAGTTTACTATTTTAGGGGGTTAAAATTTATAATTTATAATTTTTAAGATTTCAAGACCTAATTAATTTAGATTATGATAAAAAGAACCATAACAAATATTCAGTGGCACTTGAGGGACCAAAAATTATTACAAACCTAAACTACCCCAAACCCAAGGGTACGAGCTTCAGTTTGCACTGCCCTTAGGATCTTAACCAATTCAGTTCCGAAATTCAGTATGCACTGTGCCCTAGGCTAGATTGACCATCGTGGACAAGCTTGTGGGTCAGCTCGTAATGGAGCATCCCAAGTGCTTCCGCCAAGCAACGACAAGTTCTTTGAGGACCTCCTTCTGGCTGTTTGGTCCGAGATGTGCGGAGGCGTTCCTCATGAATGGACCAATCATGCAATTCTTGTCGATTTTAATACTATTCTAATAACTTCAGATAGAGATTGGAGATTAGATTATTATCCATAAATTTAACACAATATTTGGCCGATATTCCCTTGTCATAAAAGGCCGGGTGTGTCAGGATCAATTACATACTTATAGGGAAGCAAAAACGCTATTTTTGTAACAACAAATCATTGTTTAGTTTTGGTTCTTAATATTTTCACTTAAATTTTTAAAATAAATTACAAGTTTTTTTTTTCTCTTTGTTTTAGACGTGAACAAGGTTTTTTTCTTTATATATTTGTAGTTTACACCTCATAGAATTAATTTTATTGTATTGACTATTGAATTGAATAATTCACTCTTGAGTATTGAATTGAATTTTGGATAAATGGAAAAAAAACTTACTATTAAAATTTAATTTTTTTTTAAAAAACAAAAGTTGGCCTAAAAGCTTAACCCGCGATATAAACACCCTACTCCTCCCTCCTCATTGTCCTCCTCTTCACTTCTCACATACACAAATCATCATGAACATCACAAACTTGCGGATCCTTACTCAAGAGCTCCATGACCTAAACCAAATACACCCCAACCCATCAACTATAAAGTCTCAACACTTGCCACAGCAGGTGAGTATGTGCAAATTCTCAATGCCCTCTAGGTCAACATTCATAATGGTAGTAGGGCAGATTCCATCTTAAATCCTCATCAGTCTGCCTTTTACGTCTACTCAACTTTACCTTAGCATCCGAACACGAGGTCTACGAACAATTAATGGCAGAGGGTACCAATTTTCACTTGACGACCGCCCAAGTAACACCCAATAAGCAAAAGAACTTTCAGCCAGCCAGCTAGTGAGACATTGAAATTAAAGTCAGTGACATATAGTTTAGAGGCGGTAAAATTCTTTTTTTTGTCCTTCCATTTTGTTGATTTCTCAAATGTTGTCCCCTTTCTTTTTTTTTCAGGGATTTTGTCCCTAAACTTATGTTTTACCGGCTCTTTTTGTCCAAATTACCTTTATATCCGGTAACGCACCAGATGTTGACACGTGTGTAGTGGGTCCCAAACGTGCTGAATATTTTAATATAATCTCTTTGTTTTTACCAATTTTCTTTTCTAATTCATTTTGGAAATTCGGATAAATAACAGTATTATTGAAAAAAGGAAAAATTGAGTGGTAGTTGGGAGTCAAAGTAACATTATCTCTTCCTTTTTCTCCTATTTCGTTCTTAATATTATTTATATTTTTCTTACTCTTATTTTTATTTCTATATCCATTTGGAAATTGAAAACGGGAATGAAGAAGATGGCTATTATATATATAAAAAAATAAATCTGCCTTCTCTCTCCCTGTCCTCTACCAACTTTTTCACTTTCATCTCCAGGGAGGGAGGAGATCCAGCTCAACACGTCCATGGCAACAGAATCTCACGGCGCCAAGCGTCCCCGAACTGAACACCGACCCAAGAATCGCACCACACACCAGGCCAGCCACCACCTCCAAGCCACTCCCCTCCTCTCCAGAAGCCAAATCCCTCCCTCGCAGCGGTGATATCGAACCCCAGCCTTAGCCACACCCGTCTCCATTGAAGCGAACCCGTCGAGAATCAACTAGATCCAAAGAGAACTCCGCCGCCGAGCGAGATCCGGCTAGATCTGGAGCAAGCACAACGATTCGTGGCCAAAGGGAAGAGAATGGCTCAGCCGCCTTCGGTCCTCGCGGGAAACTTGAAGACAACACGCCATGGTCGACGCATGAGGAAGAAAAGAACAGAAAAAGATGGAAAATATTGATGGGTTGATTTAATAATTAATAGGTCAAAGAAAGTTTCATTTTCCTTAACTTTTTTTGATCGTCTTTTCCTTACTTGCATAAGGAAAACGATTAAATATATTGAATTCTGGTGCGTAATTGATTCTTAACTCCGGACAAAGTTTCCTTCAATTTTAATTTTAATGACTTTTCAAAACTGTCAAAAAGTTTTAATGATGAGAAGTCTCCTTTGCTTTTTTAGTTAAGACCTCAAATACGATTAACATAGGATTAATATTGTTGTGTAATGTAATTAGAAAAGAAAGAATTTATTTAAGTTTATTAAGATGGGTTAAATATAGTAAACGATGTGCTGTTCAAAAAAAAATTGAATTCTGGTGGATCATTGACTCTTAAATCGGTCAAAGTTTCCTTAAATTGTAGTTTTAATGACTTTTTAAAAGCCTGGAAAGGTTTTAATAATGAGGTTGTAAATAGGCATTTGTCTTTTAAAACAATCCTTAAAAAAATGTCATATCCCCCTAGAAAACATATTTTATAAAATTTATTTAAGTTGAATAACTGGTTAAAAATTATTTTTTTTCAAGTTATAGACATGTTTTTAATAAAAATATTTTAGTTTTTAGATTTTTCAAATGAATTAGAGAAGAAAATATTAGGTGAAAAAGAGGCAATAATATTAAAAAATTCAGCTCATCCGGACCCACTGCACACGTGTCAACATTTGGTGCATTACTGGATATCAGAGGTAATTTGGACAAAAAGTGCCGGTAAAACACAAATTCAGGGACAAAATCCCCGAAAAAAAAAAAGAGGGACAACATTTGAGAAATCGCAAAAGTGAAAGTACACAAAAAAGAATTTTACCGTTTAGAGGCATGTGCCTGGCTTTTAGGTTTACATTATTTATGTCTAAATTACATAAGTCTAAATTTACGTAATTCATTAATAAAAAAGTTCGAGCCTAAATTATGTATGTCTAATTTGGAATTTAAAAGTTTTGAGTTTTGAGTCAAGACTTGAGTTTTGAAGGTTGGTTATGCTGACCCTTGATTGCAGAAAATTGATGTTGGTGCGATGCGACTACAAAAGTTGATGCCTCTTCTCTGCTCATCTTCTCTCCCTTTCTCTTTTGTGTGTTTTTTACTTTTAATTTATATACTCAAAATTTTTCAAGTAGTAATAAAATTGTATTTCTTTATGATAATTAATGTGTTTTCTTTGTCGCCGATGTTAATACTATTCTATTAACTTCATAGTGAGCATGTAATTAATCATATTGTCGATAGTAACTATTGGGGGTTTGGGTCGATTAGTTATTAGGTTACTTTGCCCATTCATAATTCGGGTGGGGAATAATATATACACACCCATAGGAACAACATTGTCGATACATCTCTTACAAACACGTCTTCCCGGGAATAATATACAGAAAATGTTCGGTATGTTTTTGTGCACTTTAGGAAGAACACTGTGAATACATCTCTTACAAACACATCTTAGAAAATAATTGGTGATGCAAGTGCTTAATAGAATCACAACAAGATATGCAAATTCCTTTTACTCACATTGTTTAGGCCTAATTGCACAGCCTACCATCCTAGTTCATAAGGGAGAAGAAGTGTTATTCACTATAAAGAAAAGTGCAATTTGCGGCAAGTTGATTTTGCTGCAAGCGATTACCACCGGCACCGCAACAAACAATGTCTTTTTTAGGTTGATTAATGGAAAGAGCGTTACATCATGAAGTCCCTAAGGACTTGGGCACCTGTGAGATCCAGTACTAACTGGTGCATACAAAAATTGGGAGCTGAATACATTGTTGTGAGGAACAAGTCAGACGCCAAGCTGTGCTTAGCTAGCAAGTCTGCAACAGGCGTTGGCTCTCCAGCTTTATATAGCATCTGGCTATTTGTTTGTTTTTATTCTTAATTTGATTGCCTCATTTAGATCTGGAGCGGTTGATTCAAATTTATTTTTGAGGTACTTCGGACACTGCCCTGTACTAGTTGCACAAGGCCGCACTTTACCCTGTGACAACCTACTTTCTTGAATGACATATATGTATGACAGTATCAACTATCTGCTGCCTTCGGATTCTCCAGCTGCTTTTAAGATACCAAACATCAAAAGTAGATGAGGTTGTTTTATATTTTACACCAGTTGATTGTGGTTGTTTTCTTTTACTTATTGTACTTAAATTTTCCCTTGCTTCGGCCTGCTGCCTTTTCTCTTATATACTCCACCTGCACGTCTATACTGTAATTGTCATTCCTGCAACTGTGACAAGCACATCCTCTCTACCTTTGCTTGTTATATACTCCCTCAGAGTCGGACCCGAAATTTGATCCAGTTTCTATTTTGATATGTACCAACTACTTGCTAATTCTCAACAAATAATGGCAACCTCTGGCTTCCCAATTTACCCTTTGTCAACTTGTGTTCCTACTCTAATTTGAATTTTAGTTTTACTAGCTAGGTATTGTATTATGCATCTTTCACTTTTCATTAGCAAGTAATGTATCTGGTTGCTGCAGAATGGTCATGTCGCTAATGGCAGGGGAGGAAGAAGAATCTTGTGCTATCCCATTGGGGTGATGATTCCTTGCTTGCAGAAGACCATGTGAACCCCTCATTATGTTTCAAGCAGTTATGAATCATACAGTGAGCAAACACAACAGAAATTGGTAGGTTAGCTTATGGTAGAAGTTTGAAGTTTCCAGTAGGCAGGGTATGCTCTTTGTTGCATGAGTTGAAAATACTCAGAATTGAAGACAATAGAGTTAACCGGCATGTCATAATTTGTGGTTGTAAAATGCAGGTTCTTGTCACGGAGTCAATGCACCTGGTTGGAGATGTACTAAAGCTAATAAGGAGATGACTTTAAGATTGAAAAGCTGTCCAAAGTTTGATTGTCCAAAGCGTCATTGATTTCGATTTACAAGCCATTAAAAAGGTTTTTTGCACAACGTGGCTGATAGGTACTCAAATTAATAAAGAGGATCACTCCTTTGGGTCTTCTTGTTGATGATCTACGACTTTTAGCTCAATCCTTTACATCTTTTTCTTCATCTTCCATTTCAAGAACTTGTAATAAAGCAGCCCATTTGGTCTGCCACTGGCAAACAATTTGAGTTGAGTAATAAAGCTATCCATTTCTCAAAAAAAAAAAAAAAAGAAAAAAGTTGCAAACGCCATATCCTGTAACTTTATCCTTGTTCAGCTGATACATTTATCCTACTTTGTAAAAAGTAAAAACAATGGATAATAGACAAATCATTTTTTTAATGGATTATATCTGTTTTATTCTCTAATTTATATTGGGATCCAATGCTAACATCAGTTCAAAAGATTCGTAATTGGTAGAATATATCTTAACAAATGTTTAATGCACATAATTTTTATACCAAAAATCTGTAAGACTGATTTATCAAGTAATTGTTGATTTGAACATCATAGTTGCATAATAATAATTAATGATAATAATGTAATTCATTATTATTAATTTTTTTTTGATGTAATAATATATTTGATGTAATTCGACATTATATATTAAAGCGTCACCTTTGATATAAGATGAATCTAATAATATTTTCTTGACATGAATGAATCTAATAATATGATTCTTTACCATTTGCACTTTTGCTTTTTCATGCTCGCAGCATCAGTTGCTTTGTTAGGTGCCAGGAAAAAACTGGCAGATTTGATGGATGATTCAAAAGTACCACTTAGAAACCTTACATGGTGAGAATAATTATTGGCTTAATCATAATAATGATGCCGTACAATATCATTATCTGAAACTAGGCCAAACTAACACAAATTAAGTTTAGAAAAATGGTGAAGCTTGGGTTCAAACCCCCGTCACACAACAATTTGGCGACACAACCTACCACCAAGCTAACTAAGATTTTATGCTATTGTATTACTACAGAATAAACTCCCCCTCCAAGCATATTCAGTATCAGAGAACAGTCTTTACCTGAATTCTTAGAGAAGGATTTTGTCTAACACAACCCCTTAGCCATTTTATTGTCAATGGCAATGAAGGAATAACTGCCCCTACAAGCAAAATATCCGCTGGCTGGCAGGGCTGCAATGAGAAGCATCCTCATAAAGAAATTCATGAGGTGGTAAGGTCTCCGCAATTTCTGCGCTGCTGAGCTTGTCATCTCCATATGGATTCGCATGTCGAAGTCCAAAAAAGACTTTCAAGGCTGCTGCTTATCATTTGGTGAAATGGCAACAAAAGAATTCGACAAACAATTATGCCTTGCAACAATATTCATGAAACGTAGATTCTTTTACCATCTCATAATCCAGATAATGCAAACAGGAGATTGGTAAACAAGTAACAATTGTCAAACAAGTTACAGGGATGAAAAAGAAAGCAGCATACAATCACCGCGCCAGGTGGAAGAATTGCTGTTAAAAAGAGAATGTACATGCTGGTTAGACTGCATGAAGCCTAAAACCACTGAACAATAAGAGCTCAAGCTTCCTTTCATTTAGCCATCACAGTTATAACATCACTCTCCTATCCCTTTTCTTGTCAAATTCTACAATACAAAGACATTGGGAGAAGGAAGCGGGAAATATAATAGCCAATACGAGATCAGGCTGGGATTTGTTGTTTGCTACTATTTGGCAAACCAAGCATTTACTGGCAGTTGGACCAAACAATGGATTTACTTGCAATTACTATCCACAAATAAAACAGGAAGTTACACAGTTGCAACGAAATAAACAAGACAAGAAAGGATTTGCTAGAAGCCCAAAGAAAACTACCACTCGCATGCATGATCCTCTCCTTAGTAATAGTCTTTTTTTATTATTATTGTCCATTCTATTTAAACCGTTAGATTAATAATATGTGATGTGACATCTTATTAACCATTCACCAGAAAGGATTTAAACTGGAGGTGAGCAAGACTCTGAAAATTAGTTTAAAGACTAAATATGTTCCTGACTCCTGAAAATCAGAGGCTACGGACCCACTAGCCATTTCGACCTACACATATCCGATCACATCGGGAAACAAATGCCAAGCAGACCCTCCAGGAAATAGCCCATATTAAAAAGTAAAAATCAGAAATTAACAACCAGCAATAGGTACATTGTGGGAGGGATCATCAATTCAATACACATATACACTGCCACTGCATTGGTAATGATACTCTGCAACAAATTTAAGAGGAACCTGAGAGAACTAAAAGACTCATCTTACAAAGAAAAATAAGCAATAGGTACACCGTGGTCCTCCATGAAAACTTCCAAACAGATGCCTCTTTCTCCTTTCTCTTTTTCAGGGAACATCTTCCTCTTTCTAGAAGCAGAACAAAAGTGATCAATCTTCTGGCCGAAAGAAGGGATAAGTTGAGCTGGTCTCTGTTTTTGTTACCTGCATCACAGCGTGAAAGGTTTTATGAGAAAATATGCAGGTAAATCTTGTCCTTAGAAAGAAAAACAAAAAAAGAGAAGATGATATCTTTCCTAATGGCCGCAGCTAATTCATTTATGTACAACACAACAAATGACTTAAGAGCGAACCTATCCAATAGCTCATGTATCGTTTCAAGTTCTTGAAGAAACTACAGTTTTGGTATTCTGGGATGTAACGTCAAGGAAACCCCATTTAAAAAGAGACTTGCAAATATACCAACCTCGGAATTACGAGAGAGCCCAGTTGGCAGAACAGGAACCAAGGACGTCCAAAGGATGGGATCTACCAAAGGATCGATGGCACTGTAGTTGGTTAGAAGTGGGGCTGACAAGAAAGGAGTCAACGGATACATATTTCTCTGAAGAGAAAACCCCTCGGTCATCCCTAAAGCAGTACCAAGTTTCTCATGTCTTCCATCTTGACTTGCCGACTTCTCAATTGCTTTTCCATGATCCATCTTGTTGATGATATTTTTGTTTTCATTCTCATCATTATCAGGATTGTTTTCTTGTTTCTTTGATGCTTTCTCTTGCAGGTGCTTGTATGCAGCTGATTGAGACAAAATGCTCAAGGCAGATACACGGGAGCCAATATGTTTTTTTCCTTCAAGAGAAATGCCTAAACGGGGCATTTGGTATGGCTCAGTTCGATGGACTTCCCATTCCGCCATTTTAAGTTCACCACCAACATCTTCTGCACAGCCGTGTTTTGTTTCTTCTGATGCCTTTGAGGCAGATTCTGACTGACGACTTTTACTGGATCCCCACCATTTAATATAACCTGTTAGATCTATTCTTCTCTCGATACAAAAACTGCCAACATATTCACTTTCTCCTGCTGTGTCATCACCTGCACTTTGACAATATCAGCTTCAGATAATTCACAAAGTCTAGGCAGAAACACTAATTAGACTTCAGCAATTTCATGACAAAAGATTATGTTTCCAGACTGTCTTTGGAAAATGTAATTTGGTGTTCTTCGTTAATGCTAAAAGAGACTCCAAAAATAGGGATATTTGCCATACCATAATTTATGCTGTTGAAGTATTCAGATGCTGGCACACGTCCAAATGATGAGTCCCATCGACTGCTTTGCAACCGCCAGTCATGGAGAACAAGGAAGAAACGAACCATCAATTAATTAACAGATGTACAATCACATATGCAAATATCTGGCAGCAGATAAGAATACTATTAAAAGAAGGCGCTTAGTGAAGGACAAACTGAAAGCATAACGACCATATTTTAGGAAAGAAATCATCAGACAAGGGGGAAAAAAAAAAGAATAATGAAACTTCCAGGATGAGTCATGATTTAGGCGGATTTCACTAAAATGGAATGGTTCCACTAGGCTAACAGCCATTATAACAATCACAACTGGTTTCTTCAGCCCAACATAATTGTAACAGAAATGATTATGACATACAGATGAAGAATGGGAACAAAACACAAGCAAGTCCTAGTTTCCATTTTCAGGTGTTCTTAAATTGGTAAGCCAGTTCAATTAAGTCAGCAGAGACACAATTTTCTTTCAATTAAATGAAAGCCCATTAGTATAGGTGCCAAAAGGAAGCAAATGAATCTTTCCTATTAATTAGTGATGCAATAGAGGACTCAAACTCAATGCCTATATCCTCTTAGCCTTTTTGACTTCTCAATGCCTATATCATCTTTCTTTTTTGTTTTTCGGAGAGAAGAGAATAACTATATTGGAACAGAGCACTACTCACCATAGAATCCTTGGGAACCTGATGAAAGAGCAACTAAATATGATGCAAATGGACAGCACTAACAGTGAATGCATACCTTGAAAGCGCGCGATATTTAGAGAGTCCTCTTGAAAACCCACTACTCTTTCTGTGAAAAGCCAAACATGTCAGATAGGTACAAGAAGTAAAAAGAACCAGATAGGTATAGTTGCATCACGTTCACTTGTAAAAAGAAGGGACACACCTTCGAAGAGATGCCAAGTAATCCTCTCTGGACACATTCTGCATTTCTTCAAGATCTCTGGCGTAATCCGTAACCTGCAGCAAGCGAATACGATTGATTTGAGGAAACGAAATTTACAAGAAAGAATGATGGGGAAAGAAGCAATCTTTTTTATTTGACTAAAAACGATCGAGTACTGAGCTCAATCTCATCTCAAAATCAAGGACTAGAGGTGGGAAGGATGTTAACAAACTCACAGGAAAATTGATGAGAGTGCCAGGTCCCCAATACTTGAGGGCGGCAAGATCATAGGCTCTGGCCGCGGCTTCCTCATCATCATATGCCCCTGCGAACACATAGAACAGAACCACGACTAGTTGCATCAAATAAATAAAATAAACTACTCATAAGCATGAAAGGATCAATTTAACCAATTAGTTAAACCATTAACAGAAGAAGAAATTACCCAAGTAGACTTGCTTCCCCTTCTTATTCTGATTCTGGTTCCAGGTAGTTTTATCCCAAAGGTGAGCTTCATAGCGACCCGTCCATCTGTGCCTGAAATATGTTTCATCCCATTCCCACACAAAAAAAGAAAAAAGAAAAACCGAAATTTCTCAGGCCTCAATAGTAAAAATAAGCAAAGCGACATATCATCGAGCATGTGATACGCACGAAGGAAGACTACCTACCTGGTGACTCCACGGTAGATGGAGCTGCGTTTGCCGGCGGTGGCCGGGGGCATCTTGCTGATACGCTCTTTGGCGGTGCACCCTACCCTCTCTTTCTTTGGCTTCTTCAGTACTGGGCCCCTGTACACATGCAGCGACACCTCCTCCTTGTTCCCGGAGCTGCTCTCTCCTCCTCCGCCTAGTTCCGGGGAGGAAGACGCCATCATTCGATCCGATCAAAACACTAAACACCGAAGCAGAAAACAGAAAGTGGTGGGAAATCGATTTTTGATATGCTTATCAGAGAAAGTAAAGTTGCTTCCTACTGCTACTACTATTTACTACTTTGTTTCTTCGGGAGTTTTCAGTGAGGGAGGAGAAAAAGGGGGGAGTGGTCGAAGTGGCAGAAATAGCCTTGGTGGGGTTTTGAAATGACGTCTACCTGGCAGTAACGGCTAGGATGGGGACATGGACAGTTTTGGGATTTCCGATCCGTTTCAAAGATTGTGCGAGGAGTCGGTGGTGGGTGGTGTGCGTGTCTGGACACCAGGAGGCAGCAAAACCATGCCTTCGTGTTTTCCTACTATTATCTACCCTGTCTTCTTCTTCCCCCCTTTTTTTTTTTTTTGTTTTTCTTTTTTATTTAAGGATAATTATCTTATCTTCTACAACTCTATACGCAGTAATGTATTGTGGAGAGCAATTGTATAGTTTTTATTTGTGATAATCAAAACCGGTCCTTCTCCTGAAATTTTCCAGTGGTGAACAAGCTATATAGAAGGCCACCAAAAAGATGAATATATTTATACTTTTCTACTATTATACCGTAGGATAAGATTTTATTTACATTATTAAATATTTTTAATCCACATAGTTACGAAAAAAAATATAAATAAATTAGGCTAATGTATATAAGAAATAAAAAAAATATTAATATAAGTCAATGATACTTATATATTTTTTTCCCCCCTTTGAGGACACTAATATCTATTAAACAATGGTATATCAATCAAATATTCATCAGGTTTTGGTTCAAAAAAAAAAAATCAAGCTTGGAAAATATGCATCAAATAGATATAAGGCTTTGATAACAGAAAAATATATCGTAAAATATAAAGGATTAAAGTTTTACTCTTACGGAGTTATATTGAAAAACTTAGAATCATATATAGCCCTAATGGGTATTATCCCCAAATTTGTCATTGCGCCCAAGTGTCATAAATTTTCGATCCAAAATAAATATTAATGTTTTAATAAAAGCTAAATCTCATTTTGGATCTCCTTAAATTTCGAAAACCTTAAATCTAGAGATAAGACAATGAACCATGTATAACTTTTTCCCTGAGTATGTAAAGGAGAAAAAAAAAAAATGAATGGAACCTGCTATTGTAAATTCAAGAAGAATGGATATTTGATTTTAAGAATTTAATGAGCAGAGATTCTTTTGATGAACTTTAGTGCAGGTGCTAAGTATCAAAATTAATAGAATCCAAATATGGAGAAGTAGACACATTCTATCTACAAATATTGCAGTAGGATGATCCAAATCTAACAGGATAGGAAAGAATCTGCAGATATTGCAGTACGATAATCCAAATCTAACAGGATAGGAGAGTATTGAATCAGGTAACTTTCGATCAGCTATAGAGAATGGACTAATGCATTATTTAGAAAAAGTCATAAACATGCTTCCAATTGTTACACGAAGAGACTTGAATTCAGGAGATCACGATATTGACCGATTAGAGTCTCCAAGCTACGCTCAAAGTCAGCCTCTCCAATCATTCCAGTGGTGTAGTAATAATTTCACTCCAAGAATTTGCTATAACTTTTGGGACAAGAAAGCTTTTCTCGAACTTTTTGAAAGAAGCAAAGTCCTTGACCTTTCAATTCATCGTTCATCGAATGTATTAGCCTCCTTGTGTGTGTGTTAAAGACCCTTTTAGCTTTCTGTGGGACGTAGATGCTTGTGGTTTGGGCAAGCCTGCCAAGTCCCTGTGTTCCTCCCTTGAGACCTTAACATGTCCTGCAGGATGCTTCTCTTCCTTGACACTGTGTTGACAGGGCTCAACTTCACCAATGGAGGAAATAAAAAGTATCAATTAATTAATGGATGTACAGTCACATATCCAAATACCTAGCAGCAAACAAGAATACTATTGCAAGAAGGCGCTTAGTGAAGGACAAAATGAAAGCACAGCAACCATGTTTTAGGAAAGAAATCGTCAGACAAGGGAAAGAAGGAGAGTAATGAAACTTCCAGGACGAGTCACGTTGTTTAGGCCGATGTCACTAAGCCAACGTTTGGAACACAAAATGAAACATAAGTCTAGGGATTGAACTGGACTGGACTGAACTGGTGTATTGTCCCTCCTATGTAGGGGTGTAAGCGAGTCAAGCTACTCGCGGATCGACTCGTTGGCTACTCGAACTCGACTCGTGCTAATCGAGCTCGAGTCGAGCTTAGAGGGCTTTCGAGCCGAGCTCGAGCTTACTAGTACTTGGCTCGTAAAGCTCGCGAGCCTTATCGAGCTTTGTTCTTATAGGGCTTAGGGTGGGCTTGTAAATAACATTATATAGGCCATATATTTAGGAAAGAAGATGGGCCATGTATCCTTAAGCCCAAAAAATTGACAGTTAAAATTAATAAAAAAATAAATTAAAACAAAAAAGTAACACTAACACGAGAGAGAAACGACTCAAGCGAGTAAAGGAAAAGGAAAGGTAAACTAAATTACTAAACGCTGACTATTATAAAACAATCTATGATTTATGCTGAAGATGAAGAAGATGAAAACATTTATGGAGAGGAAGGAGTTAGAAAATAACCGGGGAGCACTGCCCGTTCTTCACACTTCTATTTTCAGTTCATTTATCTATATATAGTACATAAGGAGGGGGACAAAGTTCAGTTTAGTCGCTCAAAATGACATTCATATTATTTTGGTCCCTCAAAATAATATATTTATAACACTCCCCATTGAATGTTATTGTGCATTGAGTAGAATACGCTTTAGGAAGAACTGCCTCATTAAAAACCTTACCAAGAAAAACTCAGTGGGATAAAAACTCGGTGAAGGAAAAAAGAGTGCAGTGCGTATTCTACTCCCCCTCATTTTGGCCTCCGTTGACTTCTTTGTTGTCGTTGCATGCCAATCGTCCTTATCAGCTTCTAGTGACGTGTGTGTTGTCTGATCACTTTTGATACATCATTATTTTAATTGGACAATGTAAGCAACATTATCTTCATAATTTGTTGTTGGAGCATCTGTCTTGTCCTCTTGCTTTTTGTAGTCCCAATGATACAGCAATTTCATGTGTAATGTTGTGGCAGATGTCCGGCTGTGCCATTTATGGATCAAGTGGGGGATCTGCATCTGCAAAAATCAACTCTTCTTTCTTCGAGCTTACAGGATTAACATGACACCACATCTTTTATACCCCGAAGATAAGAGCAAATTCATATCTTGCCAATAGGCTTAAGTCAAAAGCTTTAGGCTTTATGTTACTAGCAATATAAATTGCACATCGACAGGGTACTTCAGGACCAAAGTAATAGCACGGTATTTGGAAACTTCTTCAGGAGTTTCAATCACAAATAAAACACATAGATATCATCATAAACAAATTCATCCATACTCAAAATGATTTAAATCATGTAAAGATCAACTCAGTTTAATTTTTGTAATTTCCCAGATATTAGTCGCTTCAGACAACTTGAATCCTTCAGGGATCTTCATGTACATTTCACGACTTATGGATCCATAGTAATAGGCTGTAACAGCATTCATTAGATGCATTTCTAATTTTTCATGTAGTGCCAGACTTATCAAAATAATCGCATCCACCACAGGAGAGTATATCTCCTCACAATTAATACCAGGTCGTTAGGGTAAACCTTGTGCTACAAACCGTGCTTTATATATCTTTTCCGCACAAGTACCCATTTTCGACCGATTAATTTTACACCATCTGGTGTACGGACTACCGGTCCCAAAATTTTCTCACTTCACAAGCGAGTCAAACACAGCCTTTAACTATATCTCTTTATTTTGGCCAATCATACAACGCCTACTTTCATTAGTAGGTTCATGATCCTCATTTTAATAAAATAAAAATTGTATTCCGTCGACGGTTATTTCACATCGGTTCCATCTTATTTCTGACAGTGTAATTGAGATCTCATCATGCTCATTTATTTCAGGTACCTGAGTTACTTCTGGAACTTTATCAATTTGTGTCAGAAAACCTCTTCTAGAGGATTTTCCTCTTTTTGAGGACTTTTAATTCAAACCTCTACTGGAGGCCTTATTTCCTTATTGGGGCCATCTTATCACTTTGCTCCTTTTTCTCTATCGAGAATTTCTTTTCTTTTGGAACCGAGTATAATCTATAGATTCATTTGCATACTTATATTGTTCTTCAGGAACATCAATCTAAACAGGAGCATTTGCAGTTGGTATATGGTCACATTTTTCAAATAAATATGTCTGGCAAATGACTTACTAATCTTTTGCAAATGAATCATCTTTTGAACTTCAGGTTCATACTTATTTATTCGAGGATCAGAAACTAGATATTGATAAATCATTTCAATAATCTATTGATCCAGCTGCTTATTCTCTCCCCCTGATGTTGGGTAAAACATCAATTAATAAGCAAAACTTGCTATAAATAAATCTCCAATCCTGTTATAGGTTTCAAATACTGTTGTAATTTATGGAGATTCATACCCAATATAGATTCCCAATCTTCTTTAAAGGACCAATTTCACAATCCTGTGGTGGAGCATTATATACTAAATAACCGATGGTCCGAAGATGGGAGATACTAAGTATGTGACCATTAATCAATTTAATGGGGGGGATCTTATAACATCATGTTGGCTTGATGCACACAAGTGTTGCTGCATATAAAATACCATTTTCTCAAACAGTAATATTTCATCAATGGTCCTGCAATCAATTGTCAATGTTCTCCCAGATCTGTTTGGGTTTATTTCTAATGATATACATTATCCATTAAAGAAATATACCAGCATTATCTAGACATATAGTCTGGTAACATAAGTAGGGACATATACCTGCAAGTGGCTTATGCTTAATTATTAAATTAGTGCGCACAATGCCAACTTGCGTTATACAATAGACCATCTAGTCGATGCATCGTAAAAATTACCTAGATGGTTAACACCGCGGATTTATCAGTCCGCATTCATGTCCCTGAACTAATCTCAAACTTGCTGGTGATACTAGGCCATTCTCATCTTAGGAAGGCCGTATTATTAATTTCGCAGCAAACAAATACATGGAAATTCATTGATTGTAAAAACTTCTAGTTTTTCATTGAATGACCAAATAAATTTTGTGCATCATTATTGACCCGGAATGGCCCAACCGGTCAAACCAAACAATATGTCCATGTACCAACTTTAAGTTGGTGCCAGCTTCATGCTGGATAACTTAGAAAAATTATTTACCAGCTTCTAGCTGGTGCATACTAGCTACAGATTACATATCTATCAGCCAACTTCTAGTTGGTCTCAGCTTCAGGCTGTATAAACTTGTGTATTTAAACACTTAAAATTTCTAGCTTCAGGCTAGAGCATTTCAGCTTCTGGCTTGATATGTTAAGTTTCGATTACTCAACTGCTAGCTTCAGGCTAGCTATATATGTGCCAATTTTAGGCTTATTTCTGCCACTCATGTCAAAAAAATATCAGAACTATTGGGCAATAATTAAAGTAGTGGCAAACTTTTCCAAAAGCAAAACCTCGAAGATTGAAAAGCTTTGGAGTTTACTGACAAATAATGCAAAGTTTTAATTACCGAAAAATCTTCTGGATCTTTTCGGAGACAGAAAAAGGGTCCACATTTGAAAAACTGACACCTAGCTGTCTAATCTCAAACTATAAGAAGGGGAGGCGGTTGAGACAGGAAGATGTAGAAAACTCAGAAAAATGAACAAGTCAAGAAAAATGCCTTCCCCAGCTACTGTTTTCTTTGTTAAGGGTGCCTCTCTAGGAAGAAGAAATAGGTTAGCTTATAGCATGGTGAATGAGCAGCAAGAGGAATTACCGAATGATCTGGCGAGAATTCCTCGTTTAGTGTTTGTTGATGAACTAAATTCATCTAGGTTCTTTGTAACTCCTATACAAGAAGCATTCTTCCTAGAGGACCAAAGCAATCTAAGGGCTTCCTTTTATGGCTCGGCTAATTCTATTATGTTTTTCATATCTAATAGACTGCATGAATTTCAGCTAGAGCCTTCATGTCAAATTTTAAATCAAAGCAGTTATTATCAGGTTTCCATGATGGCTCGGAGCGTCCCAAGGGTGACTGGGTTACCAACTATATGGCCTAAGGTACGACTTTTACTGTGGAATTGCAGGGGTGTAGCAAGAAGGTCTCAAGACTTTGTGCGTACTTTAAGGGATCTGAAGAATCAGTACAAGCCTAACATGGTACTGATTACTGAGACTTTGTGGCAAGCAGGAGAGAATCATGGTGTGATTCCACTTCGTTTTCCTCCAACGAATCGGTTTGAGATACCTGGAGAAAACAACAGGGGTGGTATGTGGTTCTCCTGGAACAACAGTGTTAGGGTCAACATTAATGGTGAGGCTCAGAGTTTCAGGGTTAATGTTGAACCCAACAGATAGATTACTGTTTAAACATATGTATGAGAACCATTCTTCTTTGAATGTTCTCCAGTTATGTATCCGTTTATGCAATAATAATATGCATGTTTGCTTTGAGCCTTTTCCATTTATTATCTCATTTACGCCCACAG